>JBBIGC010036180.1:0-11972 GCA_037576955.1 Lepidarchus adonis
TTTAATTTGTGAATTATCTGCTTAATGGGAATTAAGCAAGTATGCTTTTATACATTAAAAAATCTTCAGATATTTATTTCTGTCAACATTCATATATCATATTCATAAGTAAAAAGTCATAGGTAATGTCAAAGTAAGAAGAAAACTTTTAAACATGTATAAGTCTGAAGTGCTTATTTGAGGGGAGGAGTTCTAGGTTTTAAATGTGACCACCGCCAAAATGAATTGCATGATGTGCTGTTCCTAAACCTAGCTTTTAAATGTATAAACAAGTCACACACTGTACTGATTATTGTATTTGATGAGAATAGTATGAGTGACAAGCCACTCAGTTGTTGCTACAAGTATGTTTCTGGCTGTGCAAAGAATGATGAGTGTTGAAAATATTGGTAAGATAAGATAAGATAATCCTTTATTGTCCCACACGTGGAAAATTTCACACGTTACAGCAGCAAAAATCACACACAATAAATAAATAAAGCAAATGTTAAAGAGACACACAATAAAGAAACATTTAAGACAAGAAGTGTAAAAGTGTTGACAGTGCAGGAAGGCAGGAAACGGGAAATATTGTACAGGAAAATTTTTTGTACATATCACAGATGGATATTGCACAGAGTATGGATATGAAAAGTTGAGTGATGGTGAGTGAATGAGAGAGTGAGTGAAAAAATTGAACATATTGTACAGATGGATATTGTGAGTCACATTTGTTAGTTTGTTAGTGATGTTTTACACCAATATAAGATATTTAGGTGTATATTCAAGGCTTTATTGATGGATGGTTAATTGACTATGGAAATAGCATTCTGTTGAATTAAAATGGTCTTTTCTCAGGCACTGGCTTTGCAGTGGATGCTTTTCAGTATGGGACCATTGAGGGCATCACAGCCTATTTTCTCACACACTTTCACTCTGATCACTATGGTGGGCTTACCAAAAAGTCAATGATCCCTGTCTACTGCAATAAAGTAAGTCTTCTTTTTAAACACTGTTAAACACCTCCATTTTCAAATCATGGTTGTAGAATTCCCATGTTCTGCATATTGTAGGGGTTTCCTTTGCTCTTTCACGTCCACTTTAAATCAGGAAGGGCTTGATAATGAGCTGATAAGTGGGATTACATTTGTTGGAGCAGAGAAAACCTCTTGGAACAACTGTGTGTAAATGTAATGCAATGGTTCACTGATGGGTTTCTGTCATGGTAGGTCACAGGTAACCTAGTGAAAAGTAAGCTGAAAGTGGATGAGCAATATATCCACATTCTTCCAATGAACACGGAGTGTACTGTGGATGGTGTGAAGGTGATCTTGTTGGATGCAAATCAGTAAGTATTAACTCTCTTCATTCTCCTGTATGTATTTGTTCAGTTGCTAATGGGTCTGTATAGTAGAATTATTCTATTCAGACCTTCAGCAGTAAAGGTTTGTTCTCTGTCCAGCTGCCCCGGGTCGGCAATGTTGCTATTCTTGCTGCCAGATGGCCAGACTGTACTCCACACAGGTGACTTCCGAGCTGATCCATCCATGGAGCGCTACCCAGAGCTGCAGGGTTTCAGGATTCAGACATTGTATCTGGACACCACGTGAGTTCTCTATCTGAATTGCAACTTTAGCTCTGTCATTTGTTTTTAAATAGTCTATATTTCACTATTTAAACAGTACAGAGGAACTGTGATAATTATTTTGCCTTTTATTCTGTTTTATTTTTGTATGTCCTGTTCTGGAATAGGTACTGCAGCCCAGAATATGCATTTCCCACTCAGCAGGAGGTGATAACCTTTGCTGCTAACACTGCTTTCGAGCTGGTCACACTCAACCCTCGAACACTTGTCGTGTGTGGCACTTGTGCTGTGGGGAAAGAGAAGGTTTTCTTGGGTAAGTGACATTCTTTCCTATTCTTCCATGGTGTTTTTCTTCCACATTCACAGAGGGCTTCAGCAGTTTCCAGTAGAGAAAGAAAATCCTCTTTAGTGAAGAACAGCACGCAGACACATTGTAGGGATTAATGAAAAATGTCAGAGAAGTCTTACACTCCAGATGTGTCCTTGGTTTAAAATGTCCATTTTCTTTGTCCAGGTTTCTGTCTGCCTATAAATCTATTTCTGCTTATACATAAGCATCTTTAAGTGCGAGCACTGTCTTGTCCTATGCCCATAGCTACACATTACAGATGCCTGATAAAATGAAACTGGCACTGAAACCTGTTTACATTATGTACGTTCATATGTATTTTGTCTAGTAGTTTTGCTTTCACACTGCAAATTTGTGACTAAAGAACTTCTGACATGACATCTGTGTCCTGTTGTCACCTATGTGGGCTGCATCTCCTATACTTAACATTGATGGACACACCTGATGTCGATGTGTTGTCACTTTAAATGGAGAAAAATTTAAATATTTTCATTTTACCCACTAAGGGGGGCCTGCAAATATGTTGCACTCGACATATGAAAATGTAATTAAAAAGAGCATTTCTATCTGGAGCAACATTTCCTAATGAGACTACTACGACTGGTGTTGGATATATGTGCTGCTTTTTCATGCATGTTCTCCGCTGTTCAATAAAGCCAATACATTCGTGCTGTGTCGCATTCGGAGGAACCAAACCCAGACATAACTCGAGGACTGTTTACTGATGCTGTTGTCCTCTCAGAAATAAGAATAGACTTTTAATAAAAGTTGACTAACAATTACATTTTGCCATTTATCCCAAACCACACACATCTGTGCATTCTGTTACTAAGCACTATTTAGTGTCATGCACAGCTTAGGCTCTTTTTTTTCTTTTCTTTTTTTGTGGCTCATTTCATCTTGTTTGAGTGGCGATGTGACAATTTTCTTGTATTTTATTTGAAATTCCTAACCATCCAAAAATTCACACCAAACATATTATTTTTATTTCCCTTCTCCTTATTATCCTTCTCTAGCGATATCTCAGATACTGGCTTCTAAAGTATATATGTCCAGGGATAGGTACAACACCATGTGTTGTCTGGAGTCCGAACTGATCCGCCAGTGTATCACCACAGACCATAAGGCATCTCAGATTCACATCCTTCCCATGATGCAACTCAATTTCAAGGTGAGTTC
This sequence comes from Lepidarchus adonis, assembly GCA_037576955.1. Taxonomy (NCBI): domain Eukaryota; kingdom Metazoa; phylum Chordata; class Actinopteri; order Characiformes; family Lepidarchidae; genus Lepidarchus; species Lepidarchus adonis. The sequence goes on from JBBIGC010036180.1 coordinate 3,093, forward strand.
TGTGATCAAACTTGTTTGCTAGTTGAGATGTTCTTCTATTGGTTGTTGCTTTCATCATCTGTTACTGGGATCTCTTGCTCTACTGTTCTGACAAGCAGTGCTATAATTAGAAATGCTTTTGTATCATGCACTGAACGAAAACAAAACATTTGTGACCTAACATTTATTAGACACTGCATCTCTTACTCACCCTTTCCTTTTTGGCCTTGGAGTGTTCCAGCTCTGGTCCTAGATCTACAACCCAGAACAGAGATTACAACTAATACAACTGGCTCTGATCATCAGATACCCCTGGGGGCCTTTATTATCTGGATAGAGTGTGTTAGATTAGGGTTGGGACGAACCTTCGTATGGTAGTGTATCTCCAGGACCGGAGCTGGGCAGACCTGGGCAGATTTTTTTTTTAACTATCTAAGTACTCCGCTCCACTGTACTTCAAATCCTGGTTTAGAACTACAGTTCATTTCAGTAATTGCCATAGAAGGCAAATGGTGTTCGGGCACTTTAATCTTATAATCATATAAATGACGTGCACCAAGTGTGTTACCAAAGGGAATAAAGTCAGAAACAACCTAAATATTACTGATTGATCTCATTTTACCACTTTGTATTAGACCTGTGAGAAACTTGCATCTGGGAGCCATATTCATAGCATATTTAGGCTGTTTCTGACTTTATTCCCTTTGGTAACACACTTGGTCCATGTCATTTATACTTAAGATTAAAGAGCCTGAACACAATTTGCAGCTCCTTTTGAATGTTTGAATGTTAAATAGTAATGCAGCGGAACTTTAATTTTTTGCTACTCAAGAGTTTAATGCTTGACATTTTATAAATGTACCTTTTTTGGCTTTTTATTTTCAGAATTTGAAAACATACTTGAGTAAATTTTCAGAGACCTATGACCAGCTGGTGGCTTTCAAGCCCACAGGCTGGACCTTCACTCATTCAGGAGGTGTGGAGAACATACAACCTCAAATCCGTGACAATATCAGTATTTACGGTACGTACAGTAAAGGCTTTTAAAGGTAGCTTCACAGATTTGACATTTGTATTATTTTCATACAGACATTGAGTTACATCTGAAATTATTAATTCTTTAAAAATTTACAAGGAAGTATGAGGAGTAACTGTTAAAATTAGTAGTTTCTGTCTAAAATTAAGTGACATTTAAAGTGATTTTAAATAATGCAGCCTCCATCATTTTCTTACCATAGTGTAACTGGTCGCAAGTTTTGTCCATAATGAAGCATTTGGTTTGGAAATCTCTTGAAATGTTTACTTGTTGTAACTTGATTGCTCTCAGTATTAAACTGCGCTCAAATTTCTTTAGTGTTTCTAAAAACAGTGAATTCCAAAGCCTTTAAGCAGTGTCACATTATCAATCTGTAATGTTAATTTAAAACTGAATAGTCCACTTTTAAATTAGTTGTTACTTGATTATATTGATTTGCTGTCATCCCTCTGCTCCTAGTAAAAATGCTGCGTGTTTCTCAAGCCACTAAATGCCATAGTAACAGAATCAGCAGATGTTTTGATTCAGAGAGATTGCGTTTTTGCCATTTAGAGATTTCATTTCCATGCCTCAGCATTTTGTAGCTCAGTTAGGTGCTGCCACAAGCAAAAGTCGCATCTCATTTCACAGGCTTTCTCAAGTCATCTCCAGATGCACAAACTGGGTGAATCTATGCGGCAGGTTCCTCACGCATTTATCATCCATAAATAAATAACTTCATGATGCAAAGTATAAAAGATTCCTTGGTTTTCATTATTGGAATTAATGGTTAAGTGACTAAACTGCATAGTTCTTTAAAAAATGATGTGGTTTTGATCTTGGTTTATCTATTGCAGGCATTCCATACAGTGAGCACAGCAGCTACCTGGAGCTGAAACGTTTTGTGCAATGGTTGCGGCCACTGAAGATCATTCCAACAGTGAATGTAGGTAGCTCTAGCAGCAGGAAGGCTATGGAGCAATGCTTCAGAGAGTGGCAGGCTGAGGTTAAAGCTCTCAACACAGTTCCATGGAACAGCTGCAGCAGCACCTATACAAGACAGTAATGGACTACCTCGTGAAAGTACAGCGTTTTGACTAAAGTAGTCAAATGGTGGATTTAGGACTTAAATGCAATTTCTCTTCTCATGTAGAAAAATGCTGGGGAAGATATTGATTGAACCACTTTTCTGATTTTATACTGGATTTTAATGGTCCTTTGCAATGGTTCACATGCTTAATATTTGCCAGAGCCATCTGGTAATAAGCAAACCGCAGTGTTTACTTTTATTAAGTCTATTTATGAATGATTATCAAATCAAAAGTGTTTTAGATCAAAATAATATTGTTTTGTCAGTCTGAAGCATAAATAGTAATTTTCCATAAATGTCGTAATGTCTCCTACCCTATTACTGATTGTTTTTAAACTCAAATGTAAAATGTGCCTGAAATAAATCTTCATTTTAACAAATGTGTAGTCTTGCAGTTTTGTCTGTATACACTCGTTCAGTGTTTGCAGCTTTGAAACTGCTTTAGCATTTGTGACATTTGATGTTGATGGAATTCTAGTCAAGAAAAAATGTACTCAGGTGTGTTGATGACAAAATGCAGAGTTGACCTAAACCTGAAGAGTCCAATCTTCTCCATACATGCAGGACTGACAACATCCAATCACACTTGCCCTTTACAGATAAGATTAGACAACCCTGGTTAAACAAACAATGGAAGTTTACTGGCATTGTCATTTTACCATGTCATTGTACCATAAAATTCTTGTTTTATTTATCAGATTATTTTGGTAGATGTCAATTTACTGTTTCATGTTGAAATAATGTTATTTAGATTTTTAATGCGAAAGTGTGTGAACTGAAGATATTCTAAGTCACATGTATCAAACTCATGTCCAGCACAGTCCAGGTAGTTTTTACCTCAAACAGTCCGGACACCAGGTGAGCTGAACCAGGTGTGTGTAGAGAAATCACTAAAGTGCTGGACGTCGGTCAATCCTGGTTCTAGAGGCCATTGTATATTTATTGTCTCTGTAGCAAACCTGATCCAAATGATCAGCTTATCAAGCGTTTCCTGAGTTGTAATGTGTCAGAACCAGAAAAAAACTGAAGCGTGCAGACTAGGTTGACCCCTGCGACATAATTTCACAATAACTACTCATTTTTTATAGCACATTTATTTTTGGTGTGCACTGTAATGTTAGTGAAATATAATTTATACAAATAAGATGAAATATTTTATAGTTGCATCCAGTCTTTTTATGTACATCTTTCCCTAGTATATCAAACATGCAATCAAATATTACATACATCCTGTAAGCTATTTAACATATTTAAGTATTCCTTCAGTGTGTATGGTATGGTTATATGACTTCTATTCATTAGGAGAGTACAGTAGTAAATATTTTTCATAAAGTGCTTATTAGTCCAACATTTTAATGTTCATTTGAGCAGCTTGCCTCACAGTGCTAGACTGAGACATCCACTAGAGGGATCCATGCTACACTGCTAGCACTGTATTCCTCTAAAGCAGGGGTGTTCAATCTTATTTACTCAGACTGCAGCTTTTCATTCCAGACCCAAGAGCACATCTGATTCCAGTTTAATCAGTTGGCCTCAGTCTTCAAACAGTCAATCATGTGAGCTTCTACATTGCTGAACACCTGAAGCCACTCTGATCATCCCTGTGCTAAAGCCTTGAGCCAGATCCCACATGTACATACTGTATATTTCCAGAGACTAATGAACAGTGCGGAGAGGAGCTCCACTTTATGCGCTGCATCCACTTAAAGGTCTAGACCCCGGTTGTCTCAGGATAGTCAATTTTACCTGTAATGAAAAGGTCATGTTTAGCATTCCCATGTTTACAGCAGGTGGTCCTAATATAAAGCCCTTTTTAAATCTGACTCGATTACCTGATCTTTACTAAGCCTCCTTAGATATGTATGCACCTCCTCCAGGCTTTCTGCTCGCAGGTCATTGATGGCAACAATTTGATCTCCCTCATGGAACAGGCCAGAGGTTCGGATATGCTTCCAGTCAGACACGCTAAAAAAGAGAGGATGACATGGCAAGGAAGAGAGCGATGAGTATTTGTACTCTACTTTATTTAGTCCAGTCATGCTGAAAATATAAAGAAGTTCCTTACCATGGTTTTCCTGCTTCTTCTGAGAAGATCACATTGTTTTTCAACTCCTCTTGACTCACACAAATCTCCTTCTCCTCAGGGTCGAGTGTTTCACTAAGGAATGCACGTTTTGTCAAATTGTCATTCCAAATGCCACAATCAGTCTGAAAGCTGCTCAATTATAATTTCATTAAGTTCTGCTAAAGACAAAGAGGCCTATTTCCTTGTTTACCCATCTAGCAGGCTTTTGGTTACCTCTCTTGTGGAATTTGACTGTTCAGACCAGTAGAACCACTGTTGCAGATCTGGAATGCATTGTCAGACTCTTTATCTGCTCCACTGAATCTGCAAACAGAAATAGCTCTTCAGTTAACATAAGGCAGGCCAGTGAGTACCAAGTTATAGTTAAAAGTGAAGGATTTCTCAGTTTAGTTAAATTCATTTACATTTTGATGAAAGGAAATCAGGGCAGTTCAGTTTTTCGAGAACTGTTCAGTTTGTATGCAACAGTAGGAAAAACTTTGCATGGAGATGCCTATCCAGATGATGGCCCTTTCTAAATTTTTTCTAGGCTTTAATACAGTTCTCTGAATGGTACTCAGCATTAGTTTACACTGCATTTACACCAGTAATTGCAAGAATGTTGCATATTGTTGATCAAATACCATATTAAACTGGCTCAGGTTCGTCTCAAAATCTTGCTGGATTTGGTCTCAGGCAATAATTGGATTTTTCCATCCAACTTGAATGATATCTGCGTTTGTAGTATAACCCTGTTTTCCCTCCAGTGTTAACTTTGTAAAGTTGCTGTAAAATGAATAGAATTTGTACTGGCTCTATAAGCCACATATGTCCAAATAAATAAATAAATGAATAAAAGAAATAACCAGCAGGTGCACGTATGCATTTGTTTGGCAGAAGTCTAAACAAACGCATATACCTTGCATTTGCATGCTGGTTATTTTCCAATCAGTAATGGTTGTGTCTTGAATATGAGGAAGCAATTTCATTGCCAGACTTCTACGGTAATCACAGCTGTCATACAGGTCGGGTAGGTTCTCAAAGCTAAAAGTGATTGTTTATCTTTTAGTGGATTCACTTTACTCTGACAACATGCCCCCATCCAAAAGAAACCACATTGTTAAGGCTCAGTAAGAAGCAGCCAGGTTCCTCATTGGGAGTAAGTTAGCACAACAATGTGCTATTTTGGCGGGTGTTGTTTTTCTGTGTTTTTTTAGCACCTTTTTGTTAGTCAGATTACTGATAATCTATAGGCTGCAAATATGTACACACAACATGACCTTTAGCATTCATCAGCAATGGGATCACGTTCGCTGACCTTTGAACAAAGCTTCATCAAGCTCTTTCAAACGATTCTGCATTAATGCTCAAAGGCTCGTAATCATTTGTTAATAAGCAAAAGACAATAAAAAAAAATAAACACTAAATAAAACAAACGATTATAAGCATGTATACTGTGTGTAGGATACATTCATTTTCAGCTAAGCTCATGTTATTTGTGAAGATAGAAATTAGAGGAAAAAAGAAAAACAATGGTTTTGGCTAAAGCCTAAAACATTGTTTTCTATTAAACTAGATGTCCAGTGTGAGTCTCAGTGAAGCTGCTGCTCTACTTGGTTAGTGAATAAAGTTATTGTCTTTGCTTGTCATGTTTGCACTGCTGGCAGTTCCAATCAACTGCATATTGAGTGCCTCCCTTGGTGAAGAAGGGTCAAGATTATGACTTTGCGGTTAATATTTAATATTTTAATAATTTTGCAGTTTGATATTGTAGTTGCCACTAAGAAAAACCTCTTTATTGAAACAATCTTAGTAAACAAAACCCTGTATCAAAAATAGTAAAAGGTCAGATTAAATTATTTCACTGCTTTTTTTTCTACTTTACCAAGCGTTTCAATAACTATGACGCTGACTGTGTGCATCTTCTTATATCTAAACATTGTCAAGTACTTACTGTGCTTGAAGGGAAAAGTCATCTTTCTTGTCAACCTCGCTTGCCACCTTTCTTCTGCTCATTAAAAACAAAAGATAAAAGAAAATGTGTACCTTAAAATGAAACCCTTTTATCATCTGAATAGCTCATACTGCAGTGTTAGATTTTTTGAATATTTGTAATCTAAAAAATGATTAGGATTGTCACTGTATTAAATATGTAATTAGGTAATCTACAAAAAAATTTGATGTTAATTCTGCAAAGATAAAACAAACAAAAATGCAAATAGACTGAATCTATAAAAAAGATTTCATAATGTGTGTGTGTGTGTGTGTATATGCATGCTTCTATCAGGTTATGTATTTACTCAAAGACAAGTATTTAATTTTTGCACACCTCTCCTCTGAGTAAATGTGTCAGCTCTAGTCCAGAACATATGCAATGAGTTTTACTCTCTGTCTATTTAGTTGCATGGGCATCAGTATAAACACTACTCTTATTTGTTAAACAATTGTTGTTAAAGGGAAACGTACATGCTTGCCATATCCATATAGTAGCCAGTGTCTTCATTCATATCTGGCTCTGTTTCACAATTGTTCACTTCCTCCTCTTCTTCCTCCTCCTCATCCCCACTTTTCTTTGGGAAAAATTTCAAAATATATGTTAACAAGTGTGTGTGTGTGTGTGTGTTTGTGTGTGTGTTTGTGTGTATGTGTGTGTGTCTGTGAGTGAAATATAACTTACGAATGATGTTTTCATCATGAAACTTCTTGGGTAATCGTAGTGAGAGTACAGTGACTCTGGAGCAGACCGCCTTGCTGAAGCAGGGGATGTTTTCTTCTCCAACTAATCAGAAAAGCAACATGACCAAAAAGTAACTTGATCAGATAACGCAGAGACAACTCGCTGTCAGCTAACTTGACTCTGAAAGTTCTCATGTCTGGTATTCAACAATGATTCATGACTCACCAGCTCTTTGTTTCCAGCAAATTCCTCATCATTATAGGATGTTTTCACCTCTGAAGGCTCAGAGATTGACCTAATTTTTCTGTTTTCCTATGAAAAAATAAATCATTGAAATGTTCAAAGTAAATATAATACAATATAATAATAAATTAATAGAATAATTAAGATTTTCTTTACGATTAGAGACAGAGTTCAGTGTGATGCTCTACCATTTAAGAATCCTCTTTTTACTAAGATGGCTTCAGAAAAACCAGAACAGATGTTTTGCAAGATGTGTGTGAACAAAGACTTTACCTCTGGGCTCACTAATGTGTGTGTACGTGTCTTCAGAGCTGTAAATATGGAGTTAAACCAGCCGTCCATCTCAGTGCTGAGGATAAAAGAGAGTACAGGGAAAGGGAAACACAGTTTTAATATGTGATCCAAAATCACTGCTGCTGTTTACATAGTTGTCAAGAACCCCACCTATTATCCCAGACTGATTGGGTGCTGCATACTGACCCTTCAATTCTACAACTCTCCCATTGGTTATTGAAATTGTTCCATCACTTACTGGAATTTTTGCCTTAGTAGAATATTTCCTTCAGTTACTTGAATATGTTCCTCAGTTTCAGGCTAATTATTAATCACTGGGTCTTTTTTGCATTGATTTTCATACAGTGACTTAATAACTAAGCTTGGATATCAGTGAAAGTTAAAAACTTAATAACAGTCAGCCTAGTATTAATATTACATGTTCATAAGTACCAGCTAAGCTGCTCTTCAGAATTAAAAGCTGTACCATAGACTGAACTGTTCCCATTTAAATTTTTTTGTAACTTCAATCCAAGCTTCACTTACTGATGCTGTGTTCTACTTCACAGTAATCATGACTAACCTGTTTTCTCCAATGAGGAAAAAGTCTCTGTCTAGCACCCTCATGAACAGCACACACGAAGAAGAACATCTAAAATTCTTTTGAATCCATTCCCATGTAGGGTGTGCTTCTGGATTTAAGAAAAGCAATGAGACCCTGAATAAAAATAAATGTGATTAAATTATCATTCATGCTCATATACTGAAATCAACAAATAATGTAAATGAATGCACATATGGTAATAGTGATTTACATAATCTATTATACTAGATGTTCATTTTATGTCTGAATGATGCAAATGCCCAACTGTGTGACTATTGTTTGTTGATTATGTACATACTGATACAGGTTGATTTCCCCCACAGGTTTGTCTCGCTTATTGTCATCCTTGTAGTACTTGAGCTCATGGAAGTTCCTGTTGTTCTTGGTTAACACAAAGTACCTCCGCTTCCATGATTTCTTTAGAGGTTCATAAAATCACATCCACAAAAAACATTGTTACAGACAGTCAAACAATAATCAATGTTTTTATTTAACTCTTTTATTTGTAGCCTACCATAGATTTGGAAAGGATAAATGGAGGTGGGGATTTGTAGAGGTAGCCTGTTTGCACCTCTTCCATGATAGGATCTGTTACTTCATAAAACGTTGACCTGCGACCTACTACAGAGGTAGAAACAATCATTCTGAAATGTTTTACAAAATAATAGAGTAATAGCAGAATTTTTCACTTAGTTACTGTAACACTTCCTCAGTTACTGGAATATCTCCCTCAGTTGCAAGAAAAAAACCCTCTTTTGCTTCTACCTGAAATGTTTCGGAGATTGATAGATATTGAAAAAGGTTTGAAGAAATGTTTTACAAAATAATAAAAATATAATCATTTATTATAGCACTCATATGAGAAATACAGCTAAAACAAAAAAAAAGATAAAACATAAATGAAACCGAATACACAGGTAGCATTAAATCAAGT
>JBBIGC010036208.1:0-11970 GCA_037576955.1 Lepidarchus adonis
GGTGGAGGTAGTGGTCATCCATGTCTCCTGATGTTCTGGCCTGTCTCCTGGTAGCACCTCCATGCTCTGGACACTACACTGAAAGACACAGCAAACCTTCTTGGCACAGTTCATATTGATGTGCATCCTGGAAGAGCTGCACTACCTGAGCCACTCGTGTAGGTTCTTGACTCCGTCTCATGCTACAACTAGAGTGAAAGCACCGTCAGCGTTCGAAAGTGACCAGAACATCAGCCAGAAAGCAGAGGAACTGAGTGCTCTGTGTTCTCTATCTGCAGAACCTCCTCTATTGGGGATGTGTTGCTGATTGCCTATAATTTCCACCTGTTGTCTATTCCACACAGCGTGTGACATTGATTGTCAATCAGTGTTGCTTCCTAAGTGGAGAGTTTGATTTCACAGAAGTGTGATTGACATGGAGTTACATTGTGTTGTTTAACTGTTCCCTTTATTTTATTCAGAATCAGAATCAGAAAAACTTTATTGTCCCTGAGGGAAATTGCTTCAATTCAATTGAGCAGTGTGTGTACGTGTATATATAATTAAAAGGCAGGACTGTTCTTTTTAAATTGTAAAATTAAGCTTTAGCAAAGTGATTTTTCTAACCCCCCTTGCTAATCTTTATAAGAGGTGCCATTAATTGTGGAGGACACTTCATGTGTTGTGCAGAAGCTTTGGAGGTGCTAAACACCGATCCACTCAATTTGAATTTGAGAAGTTGTATATAATGGAAAACAGCACGAGAAAGCAGAGAATCTCTGTTTAGGAGCTGAAGGTTCTGATAGAGGAGATAGAGGAGATCTGCAAAAATGGCTGCAAAAGTACGAGCCATTGGGGAAATCACTGTAAAGAAAATGAAGGCAGCTATAACCACCAACAGATTTCTGGAGATTTTGGATTCTAATGAAGACTATCCTGATCTTTTCAAAGAAACTTTACAGTTTAAGAGTCTACGGTTGTTTTCTTATTTGTTTAAAGCAACTGCATGTTCTTTACAGCTTCACGTTAACTTTTTTTGTCAGAGTTGCTGTTTTTGTGCATAAATATTTTCCATTTCAGGTGGGGAAGCTGGAGTCAATCCCTAGCTGACTATGGGTTAAGGCAGAGTTCACCATGGACAAGAGGTCAACCCAACACTGGGCACCACAGAGACGGATAACCATTCACACATGGGCAGTTTAGAGCAGCCAGTCAACCTAAACCACATGCCTTTGGACAGTGGGAGGAAACAGGAGAACCCAGAGGAAGCCCACGTACATTCCACACAGAAAGAGACGTGTGGTTGACCCAGGGATTGAACCCAGGACCTTCTTTCTATGAGGAGCAATTCAATTCCTTACTTAATTTGCATTCTGCTGATATATTTTCTCTACAGTATCTAGGCCATTTTTTAAAGCTGCACCTCCTCCTCTTCACTGCTGAGACGTATATTCATAGTAGTACTCGTTTACACAGCCTACTCCTCTATTTTCGTCCTGCCATTAAAATGCACCTTCATGAGGTCAGACACTTAAACCTGCAGTGTGATACAGAGCTTTAGTCCAGCTGAAGTGCAGAAATGTGTAGACATGGCCTGCAAGTGTATTCAATAAAACATAAGGCTAATGAAGCTTAGCATCTCGTTTTTTCTGCTGTATCACACCCCTGCCCTCTGTACCTGTTCCACCTGGTGTTTCCCTGAACAATCTGTGTCGTCTCCAAGGAACAACTGAGTGGCCTTCAAACCGGGACCAGGAGGTCAAGCACATAGTGGTGACCCTGAGCTCGCCGAACTGAAGCTGTTTTTAATTGGGGGTTGTTGATGCTACAGGGCTTCCCTTTCCTGCTTTCTCAGATGATCAGTGTGTGTGTGTGTGTCTGTCCTGCAGTGAGTGGTCAGCCCATTAAAGAGTAAAGAGTGCAGAATCTTTGAGAAACTGACCATTACTGCTTTGCTTTTTCTGAAGATGGCCCTTCATGTTCAGCACAGAATGCTGTTGATCCACAAGGTCGTCCAGCCTGAATCTGATTCGGTCAATCCAAAGCAAGTTGATTATTATTACACAATCTTATGCACAATCTCTAGAACTCTCTAATTAGAGTTTAGATTAAATCTGTATTTATTTTGTATCAAAGAGTGTCCATTTATACACATATGTACTGTATATTCATACATATATTTATAACTATACATAGTATATGCATATTATTTTATATATGCACTTATATATTGTTAACACATCTTATATTTATAAATATAAATCCATATCACATTCATATTGTAGATTGTATATTATTGTATATTATATTTGTTCAGAAATCTTTTCATTGTATATTTACATATTGTTGTTGTTCTTTTTATTTTTTGAGCTTGAGAGACACCATCTACCGGAAACAAAATTTTACTCACATACTTGGCCAATAAACACGATTCTGATTTTGATACATCATATTAACAGGGCTGGGATTTCTTGGTTACTTGAATTGCTGTAATTCTGTGACTTTGGCTGATATTGAGTAATGCAATGTAACAACTCATACTTAAATTAAGCAAAGGGGGAAACACTATTTACAATTATATATTAATATTAATGTTCTTAATTAACATTAATATCAATACATAATTGTAAATAACCATTTTCAGATCTTTCCTCATGGAAGAACAGTGTTACTGGTAGTTGGCATCAAATCACTGGTTTGGCCTCGTTCCATTAACAGTAGGTTTACTGAGATTTTTATTCCCTGGTTGAAGTCCTGAGGTGTTGTTCACCCCTGCTGAGATGTTCACACCTCTTCAGCTCCTGCCTTTGTTGTGCAAACCACCCATTACCTGTAAGTTTCTTTACCTGCAATGGCATGAACAGCCCAAAAGCCATGCCAGGGTGAATTGCAGAGGTTTTGAAAAAGAAGGACCAACAAATATTGATTCTTTGCATAAACTTGGAATTACATGTCAATACATCACAGAAACACCTGACAAAAATATCTAAAAAACTGAAGCAGCAAACTATGTGAAAACAAGTATTTGTGCCATTCTCAAAACTTTCACCCACAACTGTAGTTTCACATCCATGCAGCAGCTGGAGGCCTGGAGAGAAGATCTGGAACCAAACCTGTTCTTCGAACCAGCTCACAACATCTCAATGACTTTTACAAATCTTTACACAGATCAATGGTTTTAAACCATCTGGGTAGGGGGCTAAGACTTTTGCACAGTACTGTACATGCAGCCAGAAAACACAAATCTGGAAGTTTATTGATGTTTTTAGGACATATTGAGTGGTATTGCCAGTGACTAGTGTGACCAACATGAAGGTTTTTCTTGTAGCTTTCTTTCTGGCTGAGTCGGGTCATTACGGGAGGTTTTCTCAGTGTCTTTAGTTGCGAACCCCAGCATGGAAAAGTGACATGCACATGCACGAGAGGCCGGAGCAAGCCATGTGATTAAATATTCAAAAAAGCACACTTGTTCTTTAGTGTGTTAGAGCCCTGCCGACATGCTGGTTTATTGGCCATACAGAGAAGAGAGGCCTGAGGACAAGGTACAGAAGTGCATTAAATAAATGAACAGAAAAGCTGTCTCGAGCGACGGCACACACACTATACTGCCAAAGCACAGGGAGAGGTACATCTAGCTGGAGAATTACTGCAGAAGGGTTCTTTTTACCATCTTCAAACAAGTACGTGTCCCTGTGATGCCTGGAACAATTCTCAAACCCACTAACTGCTCCATCTCTCCGCTTATTAGGACAGAAAGCTCTGAACGTTCAGTGGAATTTGGCTCAAAGTGTGTAAAGCAGCTTTCTGTGACAGAATGGATAGTGGGAGCTGGAACGTTCTCACTACAGACCAGCAACTTCACATGATGGGCACAAGTTCAGTCTCAGTGTTCACAGTGTTGCCACCAAAGCGATGTTCATTCCGTTTTATGCATAAAACACTTGTAATGTCTCATATTGTAGCTGTCGAAAAAATAACGTCTCCCAAATGGTGACTATCCATGAGTGTGCAATCGTTCCACAAGACATCTGTAACGTTTTAAGACCGAAAAGAAAACTCGACATAAACGACAGAGACAGAAGTGTCTACTCTAGTATGCACGGCCTTTAATTTACCATAGTCACACATCTAGATGTTAAGTTATTTCAGTATCGTTGGTATGGGAATTTACAGGCAACATCATATAAAACCAAATCTTTTTTTCTGCCATTTCAAATTTCAAGTTTATTTTTCTATACAGATAACAATGGAACATAATGAGATTATTGGCCTCTTATCCAGGGTAAACCCTGGCTTGGCCTGGGATTGGCTCTAGCTTCCCTGTGACCCAAACAGAATAAGCTGTTAGCTGGAATAAAAATAATAATTAGAAAAAATAATTTGAATAAAATAGTCAAATATAATAAAAGAATAAACTAGGAAAGTAACACAAAAGGAATGTGTAAGGAGGCGGCACCAAAGTTGGCAATTGATGCCATTCATTGAGCACCAGCATGGGGTTGTGATGTTGTCTGTGGTGGTTGATGCTTACGGCAGCAATCATTATTGATGTATCACATCTGGGGTGAAAGCCTTATCAGCGCTATTTTTCCTGTTACTGTCTACTGACTTCCGTGGCTGCTGACTCGCCCCTGGCCCATGGTTCAACATGGGGGTTCTTGGGACTTCCCTCACCCGGGTGTCGCTCCCTCTGTTTGAGAAAGCATACTCCTGAAAAGAGAAGTGGGATTGGTGAAGATCCCTTGCTGTGTACATGTTCTTTTGTCCAGGAAACACACGTTCCCTAATTCTAGAGGAGGCGTACTCCTGAGGGGAGAGGAGCTCCTGATTCTGGAGGGGTGTATTCAAGCCTTGGGGAAGGTCCCTCATGGCTACTGAATTAATAGCCAAATATCTCCTTCATGTTTTGTCACCTCACTGCTCCACCATGCTGCCATATTAGCATGGTCAGCAGGTGAGCAGATGGCAACCACCGGTTCACTGTTTTCCGTCTCATTTTGGCATAGAGTCGGCACACTTGTATCCTTCCATGACAGCACCTGTATTTGGCCTTGTACTTCTGCTGAGTCGAGGTTGAATGCAGGTGTGTCCCAATGTTTAGGTTCACACTTGTGTCCCATCTGCTATCCCTGTGCCAGCTACCTCACTGCCGCTTTACAGAACATCTAAAGTGTATTTTTATTTTTTTATTTGATCAATGCAATCACTACTTTTATTGTGTCATCAGTGAACAATGTTTTCAAACGTCAGCAGTTCAATAGCCTGATGGCTTGCAGGTTCATTACTCATTTTGTACAGTCAAACCCTGTTAGCTCACCCTCGTTAGCTCACCAACCTCGTCTCTAACCATGAAAGACTGCAGGACAGATTTCCTTCCATGTTATTTACCTCTTTAAGCCGCCAACATTGCCTCTTGCCCTCGACACAACATGCATTGTGCCTGGTGTATGCATTTCTCCATAACTATCTTGCCAAACTTGGGTTCGTGTTCGTGCTGAACGTAGCCTAGAATGCGTTCAGTTGGCTACTGCTGCTACTGAACCACAGCGGCTGCACTGCATTACCCAGAACTCTGCCAGCCCAGTGCCAACCTGTACATTACTGGAGGAGTAAATACACAGGAGAAAACTGATGACAGAGTAGAAGAGAGATAGAGGAGAGCACTAGGGAGAGCAGGAGGAAGAGCATGTATGGAGCTGGGGAAAGTCAGAGCTAGTGGACAGAGGCAAAGACCAGCAACAACACAGGTCAGGTGAGTGAGGATCTTGGACAGGAAAGTATCCATAGTTTCCAGAAAAATGTCCTTCAGGGTCTGTAAGCAGCCTGAGTAAGTGCCAAAGCTTAGCATAGTCTAGCCAGAGTGATACAAACTAGCTCAGAAGAGTGTAATCCAGTCCATAGTGGTGGCATAAGTCCATATCGTCCACACAGAGAAATGTAAATCCAGACAAACACTGAGATAAACTTTTCCAATAGAAGAAGGCTATGAGCATGTGCGCATTTTGCTGTTTTGTTGTAGTCATTTTTGTTTTCAGCAGCCTTGAATTTGCGTATAAGTTTGTGAATTAGACCCAAAATGTCTGGCAAATGAAAGTTGCATTATCTGATCTGGAGATCAAACAAAGGAAATTTGCATTTATCACGGCAATAACTTGAGAAAGACACAGCAGGATAACGCTGACGGTTTTACTGCTCGAGTTCATTAGCTTGTTAGGAATTTCGCACAACATTAACATATAATTCTTGCATCATAAATATATTTTTTAAATGTATTATTATATTTTTTTTATTTAAAAGCTTACATTTTATTGTAAAAATCTATTAAAGAAGTGGGTTGTCAAAAAAATGTTTTTCAAAGAAAGGTCACTACTCTACTTTATGAGAGCTCGTCGAATTTAAGGCCCGGACCAATGGTGGCTAATGGGGTTTGACTGTAGACAATACACTCCAGCTTGACCTCAACCTCAAGTTTCTTTGCATGTCTCCAGACTTCAGAACACCCTTTTCCACAGAAGAACTGGCAGTTTACCTTCTTGTAGATGTGGATTCTTATGGAATTTATTTAACCTAGGGGACACATATATGGTTCAGTTTTACAGAAGATGAAAGGCTTCCAAATTTTTCCAGATGCTATTGCTCTCAGTCCATAAAAATTACTGACATGGTGGATTACAGGACTAAATTCACAGAGCAATGGTAAAAATTATATTATACTTCCTTCCGTCTTGTCTGAACAGCACAAACCTTTAATTTTTTATTTTTTTATTTTGTCTAAAGTACTTAAGATTTACCCTGGAGCTATGAGACTTAAAAACACTAATAATCATCATGCTGTTGAGTAATCGTAAACCCACAGACCTTTGTACATTTCTGACACTGTATGAGTGCTAACTATAGAAATAGATCTTGTGGTTTTTACTGGAGGAAAGTCACACACTGGCGGATTCACATAAGACGACTAGGGAAGTCTTCATAGATGGAATCATCATACTATCATAATAATTAATGATTACAAATGTACAGAGATATGTTGCCATTCCTTCGGTTGCTAATATTACTATTGTCTAACCATGATACATGCTCTGTGCTGTTCTCCTTGCCCCCCCCCCATTGTTTCTTTCTCTCTATCTTTTCTCTTTTGTTATTTGTTTGTTGCTGTTATGTGTTTGTCTATGTTTGATGTGTTTGTCTCTGCCTGTCCACTCTGTTGACGGAGATTTATTAATAAAGTCTATTTGACAAAAGGGGGAACAACTAAAACTCTCGCTAGTTTAGGAAGAATATCTTAGATTCCCCCCTCTTGTAGAGCAAAACTGCACTGACACTACAGGCACCAGAATTACCATGCTGTTTGCCAAACTGTCAGGACAGGACAAATTACAAAAAAGAAAAAAAAGAAAATAATAATGTTGAAACGGTAGAAAAATGTAAAAAAAACTCTGTTGCGTCACCTGGGAGAGGCATGTCCGTAGGCCAGAGTTAATAGTCTGGCGATGCAAAACGGTAGTAGTTTATGAATATTTGTCCATGTTTATAGAATACAGTATGTAATATAGTGTCAGAAACTTACAGATCTTCTGAAAGAACATGATATGCCATTTAAAAAAGTAAAAATCGATCACCTCCATATTTATCTCTATATCTCATGTGTAATATAGTGCACATATTGTCCTGTAACTACACTGACCTCTGTGCTCTGTCTATACTGTATAATATAGTCCATTGCTTATAATATACTGTATAATGCACAATTTACATCATATATTGTATACATACTGTTTACATATGTACATTAGCCTATATGCTATGTAGAACAGTACACACTGTATATTGCACTGTATACTCTAGAATACGGTATACTGTGGATATTGTATATACAGGAGTTGGTACTTACACTATTTCTATGTATAATTGTACATTATATATATAGTAACCTGTAGAGGGAATGACACCATGTGTCCAAACATCTCAAGAGGTTCAAATGCGGCATTAATTCAAAAATCCAAAAACAGAGAACCCGAAAACACACAGAAACACTCAATGTTTAGTTACTTCCTCTTTTATAGTTAATACGCAAGTGAAGCGGATCTGCTTACGCGGTGTTGAGTATAAGGCCCGGACTGGAGTCCTGGATCAGGAGTTGTCTCCAGGTCCTGATTCAGGGGCCTCACATGTACCATCATGGCTCATGAGATACAATCAGGATATGTTTCTGCGCAGCCCTGGTACGACTGGATTTTATCACTTGCACTCCATATGCTATCAGCTGAACACCAGAAATGATCCTGAGCAAACAAGATAAGATTATATTTAGTGTTCAACTGTTTGAATCCAGTGTTTACCCGATAGCATCCAGTGTGTTGCCACCAAAGCAGTTGTGGCATATTCTGCTGTATCGTCAAAGGACTTTTATTTTAAAATAAGATATCCTAGGTGTGAGGTCATCAGTGATGTCATTTCCTGTTCCTCTATGGGAATCAGTTGAGAAGTAAGCACATGTCTGCTTAATCAAAACATTTGAGTATTATTGTGAATTTATTGTTTAAGAAGTTTAATAAGCACAATTGCAGAATAGTGTACATGTAATAAAGTGTCATTTACAAGGTATTGTGTAAGAACGAGGTCAAGATAATTCAGTTTATGTTCCTCATGTTTATTTCAGCTTTTATCTGTGCATAATGAAGAGACAACAGTTACTCTACACCTCTGTCGTTAATGTGTGGATGTTTAGATGAAGAACATTACATCCAGTGTTTTCATTTTTATATGATAATCGTATCTTGAATAGACATTTGTTGTGTGCAAAACACTCACATGAAATAACATGCAGAATAGACATTGTATATTGATAGCTTACATAACTTCCATCAATGCAGGTGCAGGACAAAACTTAAAAAATGTAAATCATCATTTGTTTTCTGATTGAAAACATTTTGGATTATGGGAAAGTATGTTTGAGTTTGAGATTTCAGGGAGAATTTACTTCAGAGTGTGCACTGAGCCAAAATCACTTCATCACCATTTCCACCTCGGCCCTTTCTTTACATTGTCATTGCACTGATCTTTTTGGAATTTATATTACACTCGTTATGCACATTTTGAGTAACTGCCTAGAAAACAATTTTATTGCTTCAGAAAAACAAAAAAAAAAACCCAGAACAATTTTTTAAAAATTCACCTTGTGGATGACAAGTATTTTTACAATGACTATTTTCCTACAACTACATAAAGAATATGAAAATACATGTAAATAAATAGAAATGAAAATGAAAAAAAAAAACTATTAAATAACAAATGTCATTGATGAGCCATAATGGAGCAGCTACATTCATCCATTATCCAAACCAGTTTTCCATTTCAGGTTGCAGGGAGGCTGGAACCAATCCCAGCTAACTACAGGCCAAGGCAGAGTTTACCCTATATTGGAGGGAAGGTCACATTTTGCATCTTAATTTAGCTCTGGGGCTACAAGGCTAATGTTCCTAGCAAATGCTACAAGTCATCTGTTGCCGAAACACATCAACCCATCTTTAGTTGGAGCATCTGGGTTTAGTGGAAACTGCCTGTGCAGTTTAGATTTATTTATTTATGTATTCGTTCCTTCCTTCCTTCTTTCTTTCTTTCTTTCTTTCTTTCTTTCTTTCTTTCTTTCTTTCTTTCTTTCTTTCTTTCTTTCTTTCTTTCTTTATGCATTCATTCTTTCTTTCTTTCTTTCTTTCTTTCTTTCTTTCTTTCTTTCTTTATTTATTTATGTATTCATTAATTCATTCATTCATTCATTCATTCATTCATTATTTATTTATTTTTATTTATTCATTCTCTCATTCATTCATTTTTAATTTATTTATTTATTTATTTATTTATGTATTTATTTGATTGATTGATTGATTGATTGATTGATTGATTGATTTTTGTATTTTTTGGCAAATTACCTTTTTCATTAAATTAGACTTTTAACAGATTCATCTGATGTGTGGCTATCGTGTTTTATGCATAAATTAAGCACACTTCCCAACATTATGAACAGCTTTTCTGTCTGTCCAAGACTTTTTCACAGTACTGTATATAATGGTGAGGACGCACAACATTAATTCTGGCATATGTAGATAATCCTGACTCGCAGAGGCATTTCACATTCTGAGGTCTCTTAGGAAGAGGGATTTAAAAGTCATATGGCAGTGGGAATAAATGTGGTTCACTCGTTTCTGTCTTAAAGTGAAGTGATTTAAATTGTCTTCCTGTTGGAGAAAGCTGGAGAAGGTAATTAGTAGGGAGTGAGATATCCCAGACAATCCTAAAAGCCTGACTAGAAATATGATTTTGTGCAGAGGATTGACAATGATGGAAGGTCACAGACACTCATATTTTTGCGGATTTTGACACAATCTCTAACAACTTTCTTCCATTATTACTGTTCCTGACCTCATGCTGCTCTCTAATGGAACCGGAATACTCTGACTTCCTTTTCTGGAGAGAGAGAGAGCGAGAGAGAGTGAGTGAAGCTTTGGGAGCAGTATTTGTGATATTGAACTGGACGTCGACTGTCTGGTCCAGACATCACTACTGTTCTTATGGCTGAATGCAACCAAATCCTCACACCAATGTTCCACCATCAGATGTAGAGTCTATTACTGCAGCAAAAGGATCTTTATTAAACTCCTTGATTTTTTAGTAAAGAGTTAAAAATATTGGGACATATTTGTGAGACAGTTAGACTCATAAGAAATTCAATTTTAAGTTAAAATTTCTGATCACAGTTTTTTTTTTTTTTTATTTGATTAAATAATAACCTTTTGTGGTAAAATGTTTTAGTTTAAATATAAATCACCTTAGTAATTTTATTCAGTATTCCATGCAGGAATATGCAATACAAGAAACTGCAAGAAGATAATACAACATATAATGATCTACTTTTCTAATATATATTTTTTTATTTATTTGCAAGTACATTTTCTGGATTCTGGGCAGCATGTCTGCGATGCCCTGGGTTCCATTCTTGGCCGGAACAGTCAAGGTCTTTTCAGTGTGGGGTTTCCTTGCTCTCACTGTGATATGGAGGTCTGGACTGGAGGTGCTAAATGACTTTAGACTTGGTGTGTGTGTGTGGGTGATTGGTGACCTGTCTGATACGTTGGGATAGGCTCCAGCAGCTTCCTCAAACCTGGTCAGGAAAAGCAACTAGAAACAAAGAAGTGAATAAATGAATGAAGGTTTGATGTTCATTTTAGAATTGCACAGAATTAAATTAATGTCTCTCATTGAGGCAAAGAAAGAAGAAAGAAGCAAAAACAAACAAATTGGATTTGAAGGCATGACCGTCGTTTTTATTACAGCACAGTCATCATGAAGACGATGTTATTATGTAGGTCAGAGGTTCCCAAAGTTGTACCAATCTGTGCTGGGCACTGCCCCCCCAGGACTGGAGCTGGACATGCCTGATGTAGGTTATGGGCATATCCAGTAAATTTATTATCAATAGTTAATATTATTGAGGGTACCTAATTAACACAATTAAAAAAAAAAATCTTTGTATATAGCTTGCTAAACCCGTTATTTATCTGTTTTTTTTCTATTTGTGTGTCATTTTAGCTTAGTGTTAAGTTTTAGTCCAATATCTTTAATTATAGTTAATTCTTGCACAGTCTGGAAAGGCTCAGGATGTATTTCACTGCTTGTTGTGCGAGTATACAGCAACTAGACGTAATGAATAAACATCTTGAATCTTGAATTTAACATGTTTAATTTGGTTAAAATATATTCAAAATTATTCTTACATTTTGGGTTTGGATGGGTCAAAATGTAGCAATGCATTATAAACAAAATAATAAACCCACACAATCCCAGGGCCTTCTTGCTGTGAGGTCTAACAGCTTTAACCATTGCCTCAAACCAGGTTTTTTGGATTAATAATAACATTATTATTATTATTATTATTATTAGTAGTAGTAGTAGTAGTAGTAGTAGTAGTAGTAGCAGTAGTAGTAGTAGTAG
>JBBIGC010036218.1:0-11970 GCA_037576955.1 Lepidarchus adonis
GTTTCTTCTCATACATTATTAGTAATATCAAAGGGAACTTTTACTTATTTCATTCAAATTCAGAGCAAATAGGAAAAACACTAAATAATATCCCTAACTTATTGTGAGTAGTGTATATACCGTTTCACGCTTTGTAATATTGCAGCCATTTGCTAAAAGCAATCAAGTTATTTTTTTCCTCATTAATGTACATACAGCACCCCATATTGACAGAAAACACAATTGACATTTTTTGCAGATTTATTAAAAAAGAAAAACTGAAACATCACATTGTCCTAAGTATTCAGACCCTTTGCTGTGACACTCATATTTAACTCCGGTGCTGTCCATTTTTTCTGTTTATCCTTGAGATGGTACTACACCTTCATTTGAGTCAAGTGGTGTTTGATTACACTCAATAAACTTGATTAGGAAAGCCACACACCTGTCTATATAAGACCTTACAGCTCGCAGTGCATATCAGAGCAAATGAGAATCATGAGGTCAAAGGAACTGCCTGAAGAGCCCAGAGACAGAATTGTGGCACAGATCTGGCCAAGGTTACAAAAACATTTAAGATACTTAAAAACACTTAAGGTTCCTAAAAGCACAGTGGCCTCCATAATCCCTAAATGGAAGACATTTGGGAGGACCAGAACCCTTCCTAGGGCTGGCCATCCAGTCAAACTGAGCTTTATGGCAGAGTGGGCTGACAGAAGCCTCTCCTCACACACGAAAGCCTGCATAGAGTTTGTTAAAAAAAATTTTAAAAACCCGACTCCAAGATGGTGAAAAATAATATTCTCTGGTATGTTGAGACCAAGATTTTTGGCCATAATTCTAAGCGGTATGTGTGGAGAAAACCAGGCACTGCTCATCACCTGTCCAATACAGTCCCAACAGTGAAGCATGGTGGTGGCAGCATCATGCTGTGGGGGTGTTTTTCAGCTGCAGGGACAGGACAACTGGTTGCAATCGAGGGAAAGATGAATGCGGGTTCAGGGATATCCTGGACGAAAACCTTCTCCATAGACCACAGACTGGGCGAAGGTTTACCTTCCAACAAGACAATGACTAAGCACACAGCTAAAACGAAGGAGTGGCTTCACAACAACTCAGTGACCGTTCTTGAATAGCCCAGCAAGAGCCCTGACTTAAACCCTATTCAGCATCTCTAGACAGACCTAAAAATGGCTGTCCAACAACGTCTACCTTTGAACCTGACAGAACTGGAGAGGATCTGCAAGGTGGAATGGCAGAGGATCCCAAATCCAGGTGTGAAAAACTTGTTGGATCTTTCCCAAAAATACTCATGGCTGTATTAGATCAAAAGAAGCTTCTACTAAATACTGAGCAAAGGGTCTGAATACTTAGGACCATGTGATATTAGTTTTTCTTTTTTAATAAATCTGCAAAAATGTCAACAATTCTATGTTTTACTGTTTTAGCTGCAATATAACAAAGAGCGAAAAATTTAGGGGGTCCGAATGCTTTCTGTACCCACTATATACACACATACCTGCAAAAATTTGAATATTGTGAAAAAGTTTAATATTTCTTCACATTCCTTTCAGAAAGTGAAATCCATATATTATATAGATTCATTACACAGAGTGAAATATGTCAAGCCTTTATTTCTTGGAATATCAATGATTATGGATTTCAGATAACACAACCAAAAATTCACTGTCAGAAAATGTGAATATTGTAAAAAAGGTTTTATCTTGGAAAGTCATGGTGTCACACCCTAATCAGCCAATTTACTCAAGACACCTGCAAAGGTCTCCTGAGCTTTTAAATGGTCTCAGTCTGGGTCAGGAGGCTAGACAATCATGGGGAAGACTGCTGACTTGACATATGTACAAAAGACAGTCATTGAAACCCTCCACAAGGAGGGTAAGCCACAAAAGGTCATTGTTAAAGAAGCTGGTTGTGCCAGCAACAGAGACAACCACAGCTTTCAGAGCATTTGGGGGAGGTTCACAATGAGTGGACTGAGGCTGGAGTCACAACACTAGTCACTATGCACAGACGAATCCATGGGCTACTAATGCCACATTCCTCATGTCAAGCCACTCCTGAAACAGACGGGAGAAAAAACACTGGGCTGTTGCTCAAAAAATCCTTTTTACAGATTAATGTAAATTTAGCATATCATTTGGAAATCCAAGGTCCCAGACTCTGCGGCAAGATTGGAGAGGCATTGGAATCCAGGTTTCTTCAAGTCTAGTGGGAAGTTTCCTTAGTCAGTGATGACTTGGGTGCCATGTCATCTGCTGGTGTTGGTCCATTGTGTTTTCTCCATAGTCAATGCAGCATCTACCAGAAAATCTTAAAGCACTTCATGCTTCCTTCTGCTGACAAGCTTTATGGAGATGCTGATTTCATTTTCCAGCAGGAATTTTGGGTTTTATTATCTAAAAGCCATAATTATCAAAGTTCCAAGAAATAAAGGCTTGACATATTACACTAGTTTTAATCAATCTATATAATGTATTAAAAATAAATTTCACTTTCTGAAAGAAATGTCAAGAAACATCCAGAGAGAGACTGGATGAGTGAATACAATAATTGTCAATGGAAACTCATCAAGATGGGGGAATTATGGCATTTATGCATCCTTTTTTAGGAGAATATATTGATTATTTTGCAACACACCAAAAACCAATGCCACTGAATTGAAATGATCCATATTAAAAATTGCCCTTAAAAGCAATGTTCTTCCCCTTTAGGTGTAATATAGTATATAATATAAACCATAAACAGATCTGACTGTTTTCATTGTAAATATAAGGGGGGGGGGGGGCATAAACACAACCTCTGTTACCAGTACATAGTGGTGAAGTTGTGCTTACTTTTGAGGAGACCTGCTCTCCACTTCAGCCTTCAAGCGCATGTTTTCTTGGATTAGGTCGACATTCTGGGACCTCAGGGTCTTGTTAGCCTGAAGGGAGAGAATGCAAGTTTGCCTTCACACTGCTAGTTCTTTGATTAAGTAACTCAGTGGCTCAAAGTCAATAGAAACTGCAGAGGCCGTCATGTAAAAGCAGGCATTTTCCGTAGAGACAGGGTCAGGAAAAGTTCACACATTGTGAAGAAAAGCCTGCTTGACCAAGAGAACACAGAAATACAAGTCACACGATATTTCATTACAACAGGCAGCTGGACATTAGAAGTGCCAAACACTACGTTATAAGCTTTCCTGATATGCAGGCTGACAGGAACTGTGCTTTGATCAATACCATCTAAATATAAATGTAAGGACACACAAATCATTGCCCTCATTTCAAAACTTAAAATGTGTGTATGTAAGATTCTTAAAAAGTTTAACATTTACAAAAAATATTCTTTATACAACCATTCATTCAGTCTCTAAAGCTCCTAAGAACCATTACTGACACATTAACGATGTGCTACTTCTGAACATTAATACTAGAATCATGAACGGCTTACTTCTTTCAGCTTGTCTGTGTCCTGTTTGACTTTCTGATAAAGTTCACTGGCAGCTTTGAGTTTATTGGCCGTTTCCTCCAGAATGCTTGGGTCAACAGCTTCATTCTCAGTTCGAGAAATGAAGAAGGTGCTCGGTTCCAGAGCAGTTTTCAGTTGCGTCTCGAGGCTCAGGTTTTTGCTCTTCAGGTCCTCAATCTCCTTCAGTAGGGTTTCAATTTCATCCTGAAAGTGAGACGATCTAATGAATCAGGCAGGGTGTCTTGCGTTACACATTTAAATGAAGAAGCTTTTGCACTGGAATAGGTACTCAGTTTGGCTCATTACTTTGCTGCAGCATCTACCCCCAGTAATTTACTGTGTTGCACACAAAAGACAAGTACAATTCAAAATTAATACGCAAGACTAAACTAATAGAACCCCAATACCGTGACTAAAAAACGAACACAAATACAGATTAAAATGAAGCAAAAAGTTTAAACCTCATATTCTTGCAGGATTAATACTCCACGAGTCTTTCTGAGACACCTCTTGACAGAATAGCTTTCATTTGAGTCACTGTCATTTGTAGCTCCTGTAATTACACACATTTGAGGGACGTTGGAAAATTACAATAAGTAGCAGAAAGACATTTTACATGTGTCTAAATAGACATTTCACGCACAGATTTATTCATATCTGACATGATGAAAACAAATACATGCCAAAGAAATATAACTTAGAATGGATTTATACCTCTGTGTAATTTAAAGCATATTTTCAAGGTGTTAGTAAGAAGGGAAATACCAAAATAAGTGACACATTAAATGGCTTAACTAATTAGAGTAAATGGATTGTGAAAGGTGCATTATAAACAGAATGTATATCAAATGTTATGTATGCTATACTACATATAAGCACTATTTTTTCTTAACTATTCTACTACAGTTGGTCACCTATGATTTCTCTGCATGGGTTTTCAGGTGTGATTGCCACTCTGCATGTGGGGCACTGGCTACATTTTTGAAGCCAAACATCAATGCAGGTTGAACAGAACACATGGTTATTTGAGCAAATCTTGGGCTTGCGAACCTGTTAAAAGAAGACAAATGGTCAAGTGCAATGCCCATTTCCAACAACAACATATTCAAACAATATTAATGGTGAGTGATGTTTCCAAAATATAACATCTAAATACTTCATTATACATTTTCATGATGCACAGTATGCATCACTGTTTTTCTGTGAGAAGGAACAAAAATGCAGTAAAATAATAAAACAGGCTATAAGAAAGGATGACCACAAGGACTTTTTGACTATTTAAATTCATCTTTATATTTTTGTGTATATTGTATAGGTAAGGATTTATATTTCTTATACATTTTGTTCTTTTCTTCTATATATTATATATATTCTATTTATTTCTTGTTAACTAAGGTCTTGTTAACAAGTGTGGTCTTTTAAGCATTTCATTGCATATCGTACTGTGTATGACTGCATGCGACAAATAAATTTTGAAGAAAATAAAAATGAAGCTGGTAATTTTAAAAATTATAT
Source organism: Lepidarchus adonis (assembly GCA_037576955.1). NCBI lineage: Eukaryota > Metazoa > Chordata > Actinopteri > Characiformes > Lepidarchidae > Lepidarchus > Lepidarchus adonis. Next base: position 4,966 of record JBBIGC010036218.1, read on the forward strand.
AAACATTAACTGACCAGAGAGGTATACAATGAGATAGGATCCAGTATCACTTTCAGATCACAATATTCAACCAGAAACATTTACAAATGGCACTTTAAGTTCTCAGTCAAATTAGTTCATTAACTAATTAGCTCAAAAACAAACATTAAACAAGTTTACAGCAAGTTAAGTTACAAATAATATTTTTGGTAATGGAATTAAGAAACTGTAATTAAAATGCCTTTGCTGAGTGTGGAAGTATTTCAGTCTCTGAGCTTTTAGATATCCAATTGGAAATCACTCTTCGTGCTGAAAACCACTTGAAGACAGGACACTCTCCTCCTTAACACAGAATACAGCAAAATAAACAGTTCCAGGCAGTGCAGGGGCCATGTGTATTCAAAAAAAAAAAATTTTTAATCATAAATAAAATGGTGTCCAAGTGCAAAGTATAACTAATGAACTGATGGACACGTACTGCACACTATGCAACTATTTAAAATGTAAGTTTTATGTTGTTTCTGTATGTTTATACTGTATTTAGCCTGTGCTAGTATGCTAGCCGTGGTGCTAAATAATTAGCATGATGCTAAAGTTTTAAAAAGTACTTGTATGAGGTTGAATGCTCTAATGAAATTGAAAGTGTTCCCGTGTTAATGAGAAACACATCTAGCTGATCTTAACTGCTTCATCTATAGCAAATGTACTGAAAGGACACATCACTGGACATCTAGTAGAGCTGACCTCCAGCTGGACTTACACTTACTCTGCCCTGATATTTACAGACTGTAGCTGACTTCGAAACAGCTTCCACTTTTATCATGTCGAATACTATAATAAACTAAAACTGGCTTTACTGGACCACACAGTGAGGTCGAAGACTTGGATGCTACTCCAGTAGGAATAAAGTGTTTGTGGTCCAAATGTCCTGGTGCGCATGCGCAGCTCCAATGCTAAACCCTGCAGTGTCGCGAGCGCGAGGAATTAGCTGAGCTGTCCAGGGTGAGGGAGCAAGAAAAGTGAACTGAAGAAAAGCAACAAGCTAAAGGAAAGGCCAAGCCCTAATAAAAGCATCCTGGCTAAATGCAAAAACATCAATACAACGTTTTCGCTGTGAAGTGAGTAAAGCAGAGTCCTGCAGAAGTGAAAACAGACAGAGAACAAAAGCAGCTCGCACTTCATTACCTTTCCGAGGCAAATCTGGCACGATATGGGTAAAGTCAGAGACAGAGTCACGCTCTGGCAATTCTGAGCCATTTTAAGTCCCTAACGAAAGCGCTTTTAGATTTAAAAGTACACAGTGTGTGTCCAAAATCTACAGCCATTCAACACACGCACGCTGAAAACCGCGCCTCTAACCGCCCTACGGCGAGCGAGAGTAACCAAAACGCGTTTCAAGAAGGCCACGGTTTAAAGTTGATGCGGCGCTTGAAGTTAAAGCTGCGCGTGCGTGGGCGTGTACGTGCACATGTGCGTTAAGACCTTTTCAGAATTACTTTTAGCATTTAAAAAATACTAAAATATACTAAACTACATGCATTTTTAGAAGACTGATATATAATGAACGGAACTTCTACATATTCCTTTCAGATGTTCTGTCATCCATTCTTTATGTGTTCCATACTGTTCTAGATATACCTTTGTGTTCACAATGCTCAATCTACAATCCTGCATGTTTTCCATCTGCTAAATCTACCATCTTGTGTTTACTACATAACATTCTACATTTAGTGTTCTGGATCTACCTGTTTGTGTTCCTCCGTGTTTAATATCGGCCATATTGAATGTGTTCCACCATGTTGTAGATCTATCATCCTGTTTGCGTTCCAGCATGTTTAATATCTACCATCCTGTTTGTGATGTACCATGTTCTAGGTTTATCATCTAGATTTTTCAGCATGTTCTATATCTACTTTGTGCTAGATTCTACATCTTATGTGTTCCATCATGCGTGTGGGTTCCACCATGTTGTATATTTCTTAGAAGTTTTTTAAAATATTTTAGCTCTACTTATTGTTGTTAAGATTTTAATGTCCTTAAAATTGTGTTTTTGTATCTTGAGGTCACAGATGGCCGCTAAAGCATTTCACTACACATCATACTGTGTGTGACTGTGTATGTGACAAATAAAATTTGAATTTGTATATCTAGATTCCTGTTTGTGCACCAGACATATTATGCTGTATGTTCCAGAAATGTTACATTTTAATTTAGTTTTACACAATTTAGTATTTGGATCACACTAAAATTTCAGAATTGTAGAATGATAATTAGTTCGCCAGTAAACTGTAGTTAGCGTCTAAGCTAGTCATGATTTTTGGATACAGGTTTGACCTTTCACTATGATCCCTGTGCCTCTGTTTAGTCTTTTTTAAACATGTACCGTGTGACATTGAGTCTGGTTATTCAACGTGTTATATTTCCTTACATTGTGTCCTTCAGTAAAGCTCATTAGCAAAGCCGCTTTGAGACAATGGCTGTTATAGAAAGCATCATACAAATAAAACTGAACCAAATTGAATTGAATAACTCATTGCCAAATGGCAGAAACATGCTGTAGCTTCATTGTCCTGTAGTTTAATGGCAGACTGTCTCTGAGCCCTTGTGAACTAACGTGATTAGAATTGACCCAGTGGGAAACTGTGTTGTGCATTGATTGCAGCATAACGTTGATACTGGAACTGCATTACTGTCATTTATTGCAAGTGTTTCATTTCAACACACCATCCACTACTGTCTAACCATAAAACAATGGGTGGTGTATGACATATAGATAATGCCAGGGGATCACTGAAGGAAGACCACAGGATGCCATTTTGCTTTTGTAATGATATTGGCTTGGCCTACTTTGTTAATGACATAAACTAGACTTGTACTGAAGTGATGCTATTGCACTATTAAATAAATACCTTACAATACCCAAAGAATATGAATATTAACATGAGCATTGTATTACAGATTATGACAGAATTTTGTAGTTCCAACACTCTTTCTGAACCTTGGTAACAAATATTGCTGTATTACATACAGAACTTAGTGTCAACAGTATTTTTAGATTAAAAAAACAGAAAATGTTTCCCCCATTTCTGAAACCAACCCCCCCCCCCCCCCCCCTTGTATGGTGTCATATTAAAAATGCTTGCAGAAGATTCAGCAAGAAATGAAATCATGTAAACCTGAGCATCGAGGAAGTCCTGAGTCAGTTTTTCGTCTCTTGACTGAGTCAGCATAGTGTATAATGGTCACTCAACTAGATTCGCCTAATATAACATTACAATTTACTAATATACTACATTATAATGAATAACTAGAAAAATATTTAGCAAATATTACTTTATAAAGTATAGGATCACATTACTAGGGGAAAAATCCCAAATATTGAAAAAGGCAGCTTGTCTTTATATTATATATCTTATATTATATATCTTTATATTGAACATTTTCAGTTAAGTTTAATCTAAAGTGTTCAAATATGTCCTCATCCATCCCAATGAGAAGTGACTTATCCCTCTTACTCATTCTCTGTCATTGAGATCATAGCAGGTTATTAATCACACTCATACTCACACCTAAAAACACAAAACATACCAGCATTACAAGCAACAGAGATTTCAAAGTTTGATTTCATCATAGAAGCATCACATCAGATGATGCAACATCTGAGTACTGAGCATCTGTAGAATATGATTGACTCCCAAAAAAGATATCTAGAGATGTTATCTTAAGATTAAACATAATTACAGCAGAATAATTTACCCAATTGCCTCTATAACAAGCACGTTTTACATTTTTTACAACATTGTAATAAACCAGTTGTAGCTCCTACAAGCAGAACTGAAAAATATTGAAGTATTCATTTAGGGGCAATGAAATCTTTCTGTTATAAAGACCAGCTATGCTTTATTTAAACAACCACAAAACCAATACTGCATTAATATCACATGTATTTGTGGTCTATTTTGGCATTGCCTTATTTGCAGCTAGGCTTTTTATAAAACAGTCATCATTTGTGGAAAGGAAAAACCTCCGGCTTGTAAATAAAGAATATTCAATGTTGGAAATATTCTGCGATCTTTTTGAAGATCATATTTCGCCTCTCGTAGGCCTCGGACCGGCGGTTTGTAATCGTTCGCTCATTAATTGGTGACAGTCAATTAATCACAGCTGGTCGAGACTCCAGTGTCTATTGATTTCGTTCAGGGCCTTATTTTTCATCCCCTAAATGACACAGATCGGCAGATTTAGCTTGGCCGGGGTAATGGAGGGTGACCCAGGCGTCCGGCCTAACCCCCTCCTCCACCCCCGCTCCCCACACATGCTAGCACACACACAGCGAAATGGCATCTTTACCATTTAGGCTGGAAAGGTTTAGACTGCCTTAGAGCAGAGCATTGGGGAAAACCCAGCTCCACTGCTACCCTGACCTTTTCTGCTTAAAGCTTAATCACTGACAAATGCTTTCATTAATTAGCCTTCTATCCCTCCTTCCTTCTCTCCATCCTGCCCCCACCTGATCCTTCACATGCACACACACACATACAGAGAGAGCAACAGAGATAAAGACACACTTCGCTTATGCATCTAGTATGTTTTCATCAACGCTAGCTGAACAGGATTAGCCTAGCATGCCATTGCTGAACTCTTGGGGAGATTTAGACATTTTGCCCCACCCCCTGTAGGAGGAATGTATTGATTAGTGAAGCCCCTGGTGGAGATCGCCGCGGCGATGGAGGAGAGTGCCATGGCGACTTGCTGTACCAGTGGGATGCCCACCTAAGCTCCATCACCTCTCTGCAGGGTAGAGTTCAGGAGAACAGCAGCTGCTGCCCCCCATTATCATCAACCACCAACACAGTTTCACCTTTAAAAGTATAATTTGGTCTAAAATCTAAATTAGATAAAGCATGTTTGGTGTTTGAAGTTGGTTTAGTTTAGACTGGATTACCAAAATCCAGACTGATTTCAGACTTTAGTACTTCTGCAAAGGCTTATGTTTGTTCTTTATTTAAATTTTTTCTTTTTTATGGACGACATAGAGAGTGAAGGCTAGCAGGGAATGCAGACATGTGGGGGATCTACACAGTATTTGGCAGGTCGTAATATCGTGGCTGATGTTATATATACAGTGGACGAAAAAATTATTTGACCCCGCACTGATTTTGTAAGTTTGCCCACTGACAAAGAAATTAACATTATATAATTTTTATTTTAACAATGAGAGATAGAATATCAAAAAGATAATCCAGAAAATCATATTATATAAAATGTAGAAATTGATCTGCATTTTATTGAGTGAAATAAGTATTTTATACCCTAGCAAAACAAGACTGAGTACTTGGTGGCAAAACCCTTCTTGGCAGCACAGATGGTAGACATTTCTCATGGAGATAGTTGTAGATACTTGTAAATAGTTTGCGCACATAGCAGAAGGAATTTTGTTCTGCTTCTCTTTGCAGATCAGCTCTAAATCATTAAGGTTTTGAGGCTGTCGCTTGGCAACTCGAACCTTCTGTTCCCTCTACAGGTTTTCTATGGGATTACGGTCCGGAGACTGGATAGGTCACTCTATGACCTTAATGCGCTTCTTCTTGATCTATAGCCTTGGCTGTATGCTTTGGGTCACTGTTGTGCTGGAAGATCTATAGGGTTCAATATGATGTCAGCTCACCCTTTGCAGCTATAACAGCTTCAACTCTGCTAGGCAAGCTTTCCACAAGGTTTAGGAGTGTGTTTATGGGATTTTTTTTTACCATTCTCCAGAAGCACATTTGTGAGGTCTAATTAATCCCAAACGTGTTCTATCTGGTTGAGGTCAGGACTCTGTGCAGGCCAGTCAAGTTCTTTCACACCAAACTCACTCATCCATGTGTTTACGGACCTTGTCAGTCATTTTGGAACAGGAAGAGGCCATCTCCAAACTGTTTCCACAAATTTGGGGGCATGAAATTGCCCAAAATCTCTTGTTGTGCAGAAGCATTCAGAGTTCCTTTCACTGGAACAAAGGGGCCAAGCCCAGTTCCAAAAAACAACTCCACACCATAATCCCCCCTCCACCAAACTTTACACTTGGCACAATGCAGTCAGACGAGTACTGTTCTCCTGACAACTGCCAAACCCAGACTCGACTATCAGATTTCCAGATGGAGCAGCATGATTTGTTGCTCCAAAGAACATGTCTTCACCGCTCTAGAGTCCAGTGGTGGCACTTTACATCACTGCATCCAACACTTTGCATTGCACTTGTTGATGTATGGTTTGAATGCAGCTGCACGGCCATGGAAACCCATTCCATAAAGCTCTCTAAGCACTGTTCTTGAGCTAATCTGAAGGCCACATGAAGTTTGGAGGTCTGTAGTGATTGACTCTGAAGAGAGTTGGTGACCTCTGCACACAATGCACCTCAGCATCCACTGACCCCACTCTGTCTTTTTACATGGTCGAACACTTTATGGCTGAGTAGCTGTCATTTCCGATCGCTAAGTACTGATTATGTAGGCTATAATTATGTTGTTGTTTCTTTTGTTTAATTTATGGCATAAAAAGTAACTATGCATCAATGTTTGCTGAAATCTTTGTGGGGTTTTTTCCATGACCTAGAGAGACTATGTTTCCATCTTTTCAATTACAAAATCACCAAAATCTTTTTTTTTTTATTTATCAAGAGATGTCAAAACATTTGCATAGGACTCCAGGAATATTAAACATGGAATCCAAGTCTGAAATGCTGCTGTTCAAATACACTCAGATCAATAGATTGATGTTCTTATAAGACCTAGAGAAATGTGGAGCAGTGGACAGCTATCAACAGTGCCCAGTAAGCAGTGTAGTGGGACATTACCCTGTTCAAGGTCTGTGGCATCTGGGCTGAGACTTGAACCCCATTTTTTACTTTGCTTTCTGCTTATAAAACATTTTACACGCCATTCCATGTGACATTCAACATATAAATTGCACTGTTTCTCTCTCTCTCTCTCTCTCTCTCTCTCTCTCTCTCTCTCTCTCTCTCTCTCTCTCTCTCTCTCTCTC
>JBBIGC010036229.1:0-11970 GCA_037576955.1 Lepidarchus adonis
TGTGTGTGTGTGTGTGTGTGTGTGTGTGTGTGTGTGTGTGTGTGTGCGCGCAGTGCTGTATGTTCAGCGAGGCCGTGCTCCTCTCACACTCCTGGACGCGACTCTTGCAGCACCTTGAAAGAATTCACCTCAAACGGACGTTCATCACAGACGTGAAGCTCCAGCTGGACAAGATCTCTAAAGACGCCTGGGTATCAACACCCTCACTGACACATGAAGAATCAACCAATGGGCTGAATTAAATTTTTACACTGTTAAGAACGAATCTTAGAATTTATTACTGTATTTCCTCAACAATAGGCCGTGGTTTATACACTGATTTTACAAACCAGGTGGTGGTGAGTCTTGTTTAAATGGGGTGGTTTATCTAAAAACATGAAACACATTCACTAAAAGTATAATTCAGTACAACAAGACGACGTCCCTACATGATTAGTTGAATTTAAATGTATTGTTTACTGCAGCAATGAACAGTTTGAAAAGCAACGCAAATCAAAGACCGATCAGTGACGGGTCAGTATAAAAATTCTTTGATGCTGGAATATGACTCTGCACTGCTCCGTCAAGCTAATACTACGACTCCTATCTCTCACTTAAATGGCGCCGCAGTACAGTGCTGTCAATCATCCATCTACATATAAATTCTTCAGTATAAAATTAGCAACACTGATATGCAAAAATGATTAGTTTACCCTTCTTCAAATCAGATCCGTAACCATCTTCAGTTGTGACCTGTGCTGCTTTACTGTCGCTAATGTCGGACACGTGTTCATATCGGATTTTACAGACGTTACATAGAGCTTAAAACATAAATTTTAAACATAAATGAACATTTTCTGCAGCTTATTGAATGGGGCTATAATGTGGGTTGACTTCTTGTAGGGGAAATACAGTACTCAGTAGCCGTTATGAATTATACAAACACTAATATGAATCATTCAGTAACTACTCTGAACTATTCCGTATCCACTACGAATGATTCTGTTTCTGACCTGAATTATTCTGCAACCACTATGAATAATCCGTATCCACTAATAATTATTCCATATCCGCTATGAAGTATCCACTGCCCATTGTGAGTTTTTAATAACTACTATGCATTATTCCGTTACTATGATTTTTTTCCAAAAATCTGAATGAAACTGAATGAATCCATTTTTACAGTGTCCAATATGAATTATTCAGAAACTACTATGAATTATTTAATACCTACTACGAATTATCCCATCTCTGCTATGAATTATCCGGTAACAATTATGAATGATCTGTTAACTATTATCAATTATTCAGTGTACTCTATGAATTGTTCAGTATCCACTACAAATTATTCGGTATCTGCCAGGAATTATTCAGCAACGACTACAAACAATCCAGTATTCACTATGAATTATTCAGAGGCTACCATTAGTTATCTAGTAACTGCTATTAATTGTTCGGTATCTACTATGAATTATTTATAAACTTCTCAATACAATGAATCGTTACCCCCTAAGAAAATGAAAGGATTTCTGAAATGGTCATTTTACTGGAGAAGCTGATGTTCCTGACTTCTAATGCAAATTAATGGATAATTTCACAGCAAGCGGGTTCAAGATTCTGTTGATCTATTTATGGAGAAAAAATGTAATTAAAAAGGATGGAGATATGTGTTTTTTATGGACAGTGACAAAATCCCATATATTATTAAGTATCTGAATCTTTCTCCAAAAATTGTTGTATAATATACTGAACAATATAGAGTAACCACTATAAATTACTGAGCACTGAACAGTTGGCAGCAGTTCCGGTATGATTTGCATATATTTATATATATATATATGATTCAAGTTATTCAGGGTTCGCTATCTAAGCGTCAGAAACCACGTGAGTAGGTCTGCCAGGGAGTGTGGAGGTGTTCGAGGTTCTGGCTCCAGGAGCGTGTCTCGGCTGCTCGAGGGCGTTTGTCGTGGGAGGATAATTGTGTTTATCTTGTTTTTTAGCCAAACTGTCAGACTGTTACGAGTTTCTACTGCTCCGTTTGTTGTCTGTTCTGCTGGAGACCACCAGCTCGGTGGTCCTGACTCTCATTAACTCTCTTTCTCCTTGTGTAAACAGAGCTTCCAGGAGACCCTGGATCCCTCCGTCTTCCCAAATGTCAACTCCTCCCCAGGAGCTCTTCTCACATTAACTTCCTCGCTCCTCTCGCAGTGGTTGGAGTTGGACTGTCCCGCGGGAGAACACGCCTGCGACTTCATCGCCCCTTCTCCCACAGAGGACGGCGCCGCAGAACAAGCTGACGAAGGGAACGCTGAAGGTAAAGGCACAAATGGGGACTTGGAGGTTTGGATAGAAGGCGAAAGAGGGAAGAGGTGGGTCACGGTCATCCCAACCAATGGGGACACAGGGTCGTCTACGCCTCTGGGCTTTCTACTGTGTGCGCTTTCTTCCTTGAGGATGGTGATGGACGTCGTTATCTGATAACTCCCGTGAGGAACAGGAACCTCATGGAGCTTTTGTTCTGAATGTAACACTGAGGAACCCTGGCTGTTGCCGCAAGCTGGGAACACGAAACAGCCTCAGGAGGAATCTGGAGATAATGAAGGAACTGTGCCTGGTGCCGTCTAGGATGATGTCATTTTTAAACTTATTATGACTTCTTTCGTACTTATCTCACGTAGACAAAAGCATTCGGAGCTTCTACAAGGTTACATCCATAATGACGTCCAAAAGGTACCTATAGAGCAAAGAAATATCTACATTCATAGAGAAATATAAACAGAATTTGTTATTGTATATTTGAGGAATGGTCAAGAGGAAAAATGCAAAGTGCTTTTCAATTGAATGTAACAGTTACAGGAAGTTTTTTTTAGGAAGTTTTTTTTAAGGAATATTCCCACATTTTTATAGTTTTATATGAATATGTTCAGAATCTGAGCCAGAGTTATGAATTTTTGTGAGAGAATGTCAAATGTTTGATTGTTAGATTTTATTTCTTTGTTCCCCAAAAACTTTTCAAGTATCACCTAAAATATTGACAAATTTTTCGGGAGATTTGTCTAAAAGGATATAAAGAGAACCCAATAAAAAAAGAGACATAAACTATAGTATCTGGTCATTTATTTGTTGATGGAAATAATCTAATTTTTTGAGAGTGTCAAAAGTAAGTGAACCTGTACTTTCATTATGTGCCATGTTTTCCTTGTGCAGCAACTAAATGTTTGTGGTAAGTGTTGATTGAGTTTTAGCCCATTCAACTGTCGCTTTAGATCTTTCCAAAACATTTTAGTTAGATTAAGGTCAGGACTTTGACTTGGTTATTTCAAAACATTATCTTTCTTCTTCTTTCTTTGTTCTCTGGTAGAACCACTTGTGTGTTTAGGATCGTTGTCTTGTTGCATGACTCACTGTCTCCTGAGATTCAGTTCATGGACATTGTCAATGACATTGTCCTTCAGAATGATCTGGTTTAGTTCTGTTTTAAATGTTCCATCAATGATGGCAAGCCGCCCAGGCCCAAATGCAGAAAACGGGCCCAAACTAGGACACTCCCACCACCATGTTTCACAGGTGGAATACGGTACTTCTGCTGAGTGCTCTGTTTCTTGTTTAAACCAGAAAGTTCTGTTTTGGCTTCATCCATCCACAAATCATTTTTTTCAATAGCCTTCTGACTTGTCCACATCATCTTAAGCAGATGGTTTTTTTTGGAGAGCAATTGTTTTCGTCTTGGAGCTCTACAATGGGCACCATTGTTGTTCGGTGTTCTGATGATGTACTCTTGAACATTAACATTAGCCAATATGAGGCAAGCCTTAAGTTGCTTAGAAATTACCCTGGGTTCCTTTGTGACCTTGCTGACTATTAAACACTGATATTAATTGGTTGACCACTCCTGGGGAGAGGAACAGTGTTCCTCTATTTGCACTTTACAGTATCTGTATGACTGTGGATTGGCGAGTCCAAACTCTAGAGATGAGCATCAACAATTCTTGTTTTTAAAATACAGGGTGACCATTAAATGTCAATTTTTTTTCAGATAAACTGCTAAGTATAGAAGTTCACTTACTTTTACCACTCACAGATTTGTGTTTTAGTTCATTTTCCTCAGTAAATAAATGACCATATATAATATCATTGTCTCTTGGTCTGTGTTCTCTTCTTTTAGAATTTGTGTGAAAATCCAGTGATATTTTTAGGTCAAATTGATTAGGAAATATCAAAAATTCTAAAGGGTTCACAAACTTTTAAGCACACTTTCTGTACACTGAGAGTAATTTGTCACATTTTACACAAGTTAAGCACAAACACTAGTCTTAACCTTAATTGTTTGGTTTTTCCATCATTAACTTGCACAGATTAGCCATCATTAACCTGTGCTGATGTTTTAACAGAAAAAAGTTTGATATCTCGTGTTTAAACTTATTTTACACAATTTGTTTTTTCAATTTCAGTCACATTGAAATATTCCCAATGGCTAGAACCCCCACCCCTCCCCCTAATTCCACTAAGAGACAGCTCAACACGCTTGGAGGAGAACATCAAATGTTAATTCTAGCATGAATTATGCTAAGTGTTGGGGGAGAGTGAGGGCCATCCTCACTGGAGATCGAAAAAGCTCCTATCTTTGGAGTGATAAAATGTCTGACCCAGGGGTTAAATTGGAATCCAGTTTTCCACATTTTTCACATTCTCTAGTTCTCCGCATTCTCCAATTCTCCAGATTCTCATATTCCAGGTCAATAGAGTTACATTACTGTTGGTGTTAATTACAGGAGTATTGTGGCTTTAAACTGTTTAATCTGAGTAAAGAGGTCTAACAACAGAACTTTTCATCATGACTGGTGTTTTACCTCATGGTGAGTAGGTTAGTGCAGAACAAGTCCTTATTATTGCATAGTTCACTCAATGCTCTTAAAATGAAATATTAGCATAATGCTAATAAAGCTGTTCTAACCTAACAATCCAATAACTGCACAATACTGACTTTTCTGAATGACAACCATCAGGCTGCTGTGGCAGGGTCTCAGAAAGCTGTTTCACATTCTTCTGGCTCAATTTAATCCTTGGGTTCGCTCCATAATAAAAAGTAACATGTGTAAACTATTTAGCTGAAGCACATTTCAGTCTCCAACAACAAATTATCATACAGGCTGTGTATGTGTGTGGGCATCCTAAGGGGGAACAAAATGCTTCAGGCCGACCGTGAAATGAAGTTTTTGACATATTTGTTTTCAAAATCTGTTGTTATTTTAATCTGTACACAACATGCTAAGCTAACACTACAGCTAATGATGGGAAATTTAATCATTTTAATGACATTTAGAGCTTACACCCAACAATAATCATGCTGGTTTAGTTTATTTGTGCTGATATGTTGCGTGAATAGCACATGCTTGAACAACAGTTTCAATTCTTTTCTTTTAAACCACTTTTTAAACCAAATTCTTGCTCATTGGGTCTGTACCCATCACACAATGCTACCAAGCTGGGAAGGCTTACAGGAACGACCCTAAATCTTTTACAAATTACATGGTCAAAAATTCAGCTTATTGATTTGTTTGTGATGTGAAATGATGGGGAATTCACATTTCATGGGGAAGGTTCTCCAAAAGGAGAGTGCTTAGCAGTCAAACTGCATTTGGGAGAAAACCCACATCAGCGGGATTCCATGAACATACCTATGTTCACAGTTATGAGTTTGGGCCTTGTATTAAATTATTTATTTTCCCTCTTCTGGTCATCTTTATCATTTCGCCCCAAGAACCTGAGGAATCTGTCATGTCATCTCCACATGCACAACAAACTAAAAAAAAGCTGAAATTAATAACAGGTCATCTGCATGAATCTATATCTTTTGAGGTAATAAATACTGCGGCAGCTTAAATGCACCCATCCATTACTGAAGAAAACACATGTGTTCATAAACATTCTTTGCTTCATTGACACAACAGCAAAGTGTCCTGGAGTATTGTATGTTCATGAAGAATTGGATTTGGCATAAGTGTTGAAAATGGTACGAGCATGGAAAATGGCCCAAGTGTGGAAAATGGTACAAGCATGGGAAACCATGAGTGTGTGAAAAGAGCATGAACATGGGAAAGAGCATGAACATGGGAAATAGCATGATCATGGAAAAGAGCATGAACATGGGAAATAGCATGATCATGGAAAAGAGCATGAACATGGGAAATAGCATGATCATGGGAAATGGCACGAATATGAAACATGGGAAATGGCATGATCATGGGAAATAGCATGAACATGGGGAATGGCAAAAACATGGGAAATAGCATGAACATGGGAAAGAGCATGATCATGGGAAATGGCACGAATATGAAAAATGTCATAAACATGGGAAATGGCACGAGCATGGGAAAGAGCGCAAACATGGGAAATGGCACGAGCATGGGAAAGAGCGCAAACATGGGAAATGGCACGAGCATGGGAAAGAGCGCAAACATATGAAATGGCAGGAACATGGGAAATGACACGAACATGGGAAAGAGCGCAAACATATGAAATGGCAGGAACATGGGAAATGACACGAACATGGGAAATGGCATAAACATGGAAAATGGCAGGAAACATGGGAAATGACACGAACATGGGAAATGGCATAAACATGGAAAATGGCAGGAAACATGGGAAATGGCACGGACGCAGGAAATTGTACAAACATGGGAAATGGCACAAATATGAAAAAATGACACAAACATACGAAATTGTACAAACATGGCAAATGGCACAAATATGAAAAAATGACACAAACATACGAAATTGTACAAACATGGCAAATGGCATGGATGCAGGAAATTGTACAAACATGGGAGACTGCAGAAGCACTGGAAAGAGTATGGGAAAAGGAAATGGCTAGAGGGTGGAAGATGACAAATAGCAAATTCTTCTACATCAACTATCGAGAACCCTTGTTCACTGACGTTGTGCTGTGTGATGGGGAAGAGAAAACCATGTCGGCATTTCATGACTATAGGGCTGTTGCGGCACTCTGGAGTCCAGTAAAACGCAACAGCGCTGTCATGATTTTATTAATTATAGAAAAGGTGTAGCACCCTCTGGGAAACTTTTCTGTGTATAACAGGGCATTTTTAACATTTCTGAATGATACTTCAGTAATGTTAGAAACAGGGATAGAAACTTTTCTGATAATCCCATCTTTAGCTGCAGTTTTCCCCATTTGACATTACTGAACAAAGCAAATACTATCTGGGAAATCTCTGGTAATTCTCTACTAAAAGACTGTTACTGTTTTTTTTCTTCTGTCATTTCTTTGCACTTATTGTTCCCATCCCCTCTGTGCCTCGACTTGCATGCCATTAGTGTTATGCAAGGCGTCAGATGTGGGCTGAATAGAACCGAAACACTGAATGTCGAAAAGAAGAAACAAACAAAACTTTTTTCACTCCGTCAGTAGAAGTCTTAACAGCTTTGTCACTAAATTGCTCAATGTTTGCACTTCCAAGACAAGGCTGTATGGTCTTTGTACAGACTCTGTAACTGCACTCAGGGCGTTTCTAGGCATAGGCAACATAGGCAGTTGCTTAGGATTTGACTTTGCAAAATAAGGGACATGAAACTGTATGGCAATGGGGGTGGGTGGGTGGGGCGCATGGGATCTCGTCTACGTCGCCAGAAGGTCCAGAAATTCCAAGGACCGTACAGCACTTGCACCAAGGTAGATGGGTCAACATGGATTCTGGCAGACAGTATTTCAGGAATGGTTTTGCATTGTCTGAAAAATGTTTACATGTTTGGAAACCGTTAGCGTGTATGCTAGTCATAATGAAGCTACTTATACTGTACTGTCGCAACCAACCTGCCATTCAGACGAACCAAGCTGCCCTTTATGTACATGTGTTTTAATGAAAGGCATATATGTAATGTACAGGAAATATATGTGTTTAACTAATATACAAATTCAGAATATTTTAGCAAATGTCACATTTCTTGCTCTTGTCGTGACCTGTGTCACAAGCCTCATGTAGCAGATATATGCAGTTAAAAAGCCCATATTCTCACTTGTTTGTGTGCTTTCCTGTGCCAAAAACCTGTAGTTTGACTTGACACTTCTCTAAAATCTCTACACCCATTTTGTGTTTGCCCCCTTTCTGATTTCTAATGTTTCAGATCATCAAAATAATTTAAATATTAGTCAAAGACAACACAAGTAAACGCAAAATGTATTTTTAAGTGAAGGATTTTATCATTAAAGGAAAAAAACCAAACCTACATGGCCCTGTGTGACAAAGTGATTGCCCCCTTTTTAACCTAACAATGGTTCATCACACCTGAGTTCAATATCTGTAGCCACACCCAGGCCTGATTACTGCCACGCCTGTTTTCAATCAAGAAATCACTTTAAATAAGAGCTGCCTGACAAAGTGAAGTGACCAAAAGATCCTCAAAAGCTAGACATCATGCTGAGATCCAAAGAAATTCATATACAAATGAGAAAGAAAGTATTTGAGATCTATCAGTATAGAACAATTCTTTCTGATAAAAGCTTATAAAGCTTTCTAAAGCTTTGGGATCCAGAGAACCACAGTGAGAACCATTATCCACAAATTGCGAAAACATGGAATAGTGGTGAACCTTCCCAGGAGTGGCCAGTCAACCAAAATTACCCCAAGAGCACAGCAACGACTCATCCAAGAGATCACAAAAGACCCACAACATCATCCAAAGAACTTCAGGCATCATTTGCCACAGATAAGGTCAGTGTTCATGACTCCACCATAAGAAATATAGATATTGAACTTCGGTATGATGAACCACTGTTAAGTTATGTTTTAACGGGGGGCAATCACTTTGTCACACAGGGCCATGTAGGTTTGGAAATTTTTTTCTTGAGTAATAATACAATTCTTCACTTAAAAAACACATTTTGTGTTTACTTGTGTTGTCTTTGGCTAATTAAATTTATTTGATTATCTGAAACATTTAAGTGTAACAAACATGGAAAAAAAGGTTTTAGGAAGGGGGCAAACACTTTTTCACACCACTGTCAACGTCCTCTGTTTGAACCATTGGTCCGTTTTAATTTTCAGTAGTTACAATACTGTGCACTGTCTAAAACAGGACTGACCCACTTTGGTCCTGCAGGGTCCAGCACACACTACACCTGGTAGTGAACAGGTGATGTTACCCAGGTGTGCTTGAGCAGGGAGATTACAAAAGTGTCTGCAGGAACATCACTCCTCTGTTATAGAAGATGAGGGTAAATTGCCAAATGCTGAATGGGTGGGGCTAAAGTACTGTAGGTAGAGTGGGTGGGGCTTAAAAGTGCTGTAAAATTTATGGGTGGTGTTAAACTGTTGTAGGCTAAATGATCGGTCATATGTAAAAAAAAAATAAAAAATTTAAATAATAAAAAAACGTTTGAAAAACGTTGAAACATTTCAATACAAAAACTATAACTGTGGTCTATTTTTTTTAGCTTAGGAAGGTTTCTAATGGACAGAAATTGAAGTATGTATTAAACCAGAGCCTATTACTTCGATATTATTCCTGAATGATACTTTAAGCACAAAAAAGTATTTGTGGCTTAAACCAGAAATTGAAATTATGAACTGGCAGTCATGTAATTAATGGCCCCAAAAGATTGCAGACTAATCAGGAAGCACAAACGATAATAATGTGATAGCGTGATTGAGACAGTGGTCAGCTCGCTCACATTTAGCAGGCAGAGGATTCTCCACAAGGGGGAGCTATTAAGTCCATAATAGCATTTAATGCTTTTGAAAGCGATGCAACATATTAATGTGTCTCTGTGTTCAACACTTTGGAATTTTAATTACTAGCTCTGGTTATGACATCATAGTGTAGATGGAGTAGACTAGGACGTCAATGATTTACAATGCAAATTAAATTCTTTTTTACGTGAGGAAAAGTCTATTTTTGGACCATATGGACCTACGGAATATACTGTATAAACAGGTGTGTGTAGTTTAAACAGTTTGGCACAGAGTGTACACCGTGACCCCAGCCTTCTGAGGGGCTGGGAAACCAGTGTGAACAAGTTTAACGGATGCAAGTTAATGATGAACTCAAATTAAATATACTCAGCAGGAAAATCACTGAGCAAACATAACACATTACACCGACAGTTCCACCCAGATCCAGGTTGAACCCTGGCTCCTCAGCCACTCAGCCTCAGGTGACTGTGGGCTCCATGGAGATGTATCGGATTTGGAATGGTTTAATAACGTCCACACACTTGGGTTATTCTGGGAAAACATCATATATGTTATGTAATCAAATTATATACATCCCACACCACTTGGTGGGATTGTAGATAAGAGCTTTGTGTCTCATGGTACCAACTAGTGCATACCTGGAAGACCTGCTGACTTGAAGATGCTCTAGTCATCACAATAAGGCCTCAGATCCTTACGCTCCTGCTTCCAGCACATCAACTTGAGGAACTGGCTGTTCTCTTAATGATAGTTCTTCACCTTTAAAGAAAAATCAGACCAAATGTATGGAAACCAGCTGCAGTGAACTGCAGTGAACCTTCATTTCTTTGTCTTTGCCAAAGACTCTGATTCTCCAGTTCTCCAGCCCTTTGTGCTCAGGTGTTTAAAACAGTGTTTGTTTCAGTGTTAAGTGTGAAGGGAGCAGTGTGACTGGCCTCGGGTGGACAGGGGTCGGGCAGACGATGGCACAGACAACTCCAGCTACACAGAAACCTTTTGTTTGCCCAGTGTCACCCTTTCAGCCGCCTGTGAAGGAAAACAGCAGTGTTTAGAAATGCAACATTTTCCGGGAAAACAATAATGGTTCTTCTATGGTGAAGTCTGGTGTAGTTGGGCTCAACAAAAAAAAGATTTTCCAAAAGAAGCTCTGCATTACAAAGGAGGATTTAAAAAGATCACAGTGGTGAATGAAACAAGACGCCTGGTTCCCGTAAAAGCTCCCTCATAGTAGTGGTGAATGGAACCAGACTTCTGGTTCCTCTAAAAGCTCCTTCACAACAGTGAAAAGTGGCTCCATCTGTACTGCAGTGTTTTCTGTGGCTCATGGATCACTCGTTTTTACACTGTGTGGTCTCACGTGTGCCGTAGTTTATGTTAAATGGCAGGGTTCCGCGACTACCGATGTCTTCGCGATCGACTGGTAGCTCGCGATCGACGTATTGAGCACCCCTGCTCTAAAAACTCCCTCACTGTTTGGGTGAATTCCTCTAAAAGCTCCATCACAGACATCTGATGGTGGTGATGATGCTGCCTGATGCTTGAGACATTGTTTTACTAGCGTTTTGGCTTAAAATCCCATTCGTGGTGGAGGGATACATGTAGGGCGTCATGAGGCAAAACAGTCCCCCAAAGTGATTTTCACCTTCCACAGCAACACTCATAAGATACGTGAAGCATCAGTGGTGTGGGGGCAGTGGTGGCCTAGTGGTTAGAACCTTGCCCTTCAGATTCTAGTTTAGTCTGGCCCAGGAGGTCCTCTTATCTTCACATGATCTTATGACAATCGTCCCGATACACTGCTCCATGTGTTGATGGGTCAAAGGTCACATTTGTGCATGTTGTGTGAAGAGGGTGTTCACAACCATGAAAATAATTAAAGTTGGAGATATGATGCCTGGTTCTATTCACCACCGTTGTAAAGAAGTCCCAGTATGAACCAGCTCACACTAAGCTCACTTTGGAGGAGTCTGTGGACGTCTGCTGGTGTGAAGAAGTGTTTTTGGCCCGAATTCAAGATGAAAAATCAAGGAAATTGGTCATAATATGGAAAAAGCCGACCCGGGACCCCTCACCACTGAGGGGCATCCAAAAACAAGAGAAACAGGAAGAACCGGAGCAATGTTCTCTTAATGTTCTCTCTGTGCAGTTAGATTAGGGGCGAACAAACTCCACAGGAACCTCAGTCTTACACAACAGGTCGAGTGTGTGTGTGTGTGTGTGTGTGTGTGTGTGTGTGTGTGTGTGTGTGTGTGTGTGTGTGTGTGTGTTTGTGTTTGTG
>JBBIGC010036276.1:0-11966 GCA_037576955.1 Lepidarchus adonis
ACTTTCATCCAGAATAGCGGCAAAGTTGAGTCTCTAACACACTTAGATGCTACGGATTGAGATCGTATTTAAAAAAACAAAAAAGTTTAAATTTTTTGTACAGCCCGGTACCGTCCCGCAGCCTGCCCTGCAATATGAATTTACTTTTTTTTGTATTTTTCTCATTTGTAAAGGAACTTAAAATAGGTGTTCATGAATAAACTTGCCTTGCCTTTCATGGCTTATGTGTCTCTGGAAGTAAGCATGATTGTTAGAATTCCCAGACAACAGAGAAAGACGAAAAATGGAGCACATGGACCAAATTTGGAAAGCCTTACACAGGCTAAAAGACTAACCACAGGGTATCGCCATAAAGAGCAAGGGCATGGTAGGAATCTCACAGGGACATAACAGGGGAGCAACAGAAGCCAGACAAGGACTTAAAAGTAATAAAAGTACTTAAATACTGGACTAGACATGCGACACCTTGAACAGGACAAGACATTTAATGAACAGAGCTGTGGAAGGGATATGGCTGAAGGAGAACATGGATGATGCTAACATAAACATAATCACATGGCCATGACAAAACACAGGAACGTTCTAAAGGACCAGGGTACTAGACATTAGAACACGTTACAAAGCCCTTCCCCTAGAGTGCAACTACCAAGGACCGAATCTAATTAGATCCAGACTAAGGACTAGAGAAATAACGAGGGAAACGGCAATAACTGAACAAAACATGATGAGGATATAAAAGGGACAATACTTAGTTTTTACAAGAGATGTGATTGAACTTGGGACAATATTAAAATTGGAACAATGGGACTGAGATCAAAATTAACAAAAGACAGACCTACAGATGTGACCGGACATAAGACTAAGACTTGACCTATGATAGAAACCATAACAATTGCACAGGACATGGAAACAAGAAAAAATGCAAGACGTGACCTGAGGATATAAACAAGATATTGGTTCTGCCATGGGATCTAGACATTAACAGGGACAGGGATCGGAACCAGGACAATGACAGGAATTGACATGTAGAAAAACTTTGAATTGAAAAGCAGTACCACAGCTTGTCAACTCATTGGGCCATGGTGACCTTAGGTTCTTGCCCAGCTGCTCTAGAGCCTCTCACTTCACTACTGTTCTATGCAGATTATACAAACTGTCTGTGCAGCAGGAAGAATAGTTTGGATATTTTTGGTCATACAGCACTTTTAAATTGGACCGTTTTTATTTGTCCTGGATGTTTAGAGATCTAGAAGCTGTGCAGGATGCCTGTACATCATAAATCAGTCAGTGGATCCTTTGCTTTGTCATCAGTCCTCCTACACATTATTTTCATTGGCCCTGGAGTAATTGCAGGGAGTGTAAGGCTCGGATCCACCATCAGCCCAGACTGTCCTTACATAAAGCAATACAAATGTGGAAAATAGAGCAAGAAACCATGTGAAACGGGCTGATGTCATGAGTGTCGATGTTCTTCAAGAAGGGGCCAGGTCACCAAGCTAAGGTTTTATTTAAAAGAGAGAGAGAGAGAGAGAGAGAGAGAGAGAGAGAGAGAGAGAGAGAGAGAGAGAGAGAGAGAGAGAGAGAGAGATTGCAAAGTACAAGTAAAAGTTTGTGGAAGGATTCTCCTATTGGACGTACCTATTGAGTTTCAATCGGCATTGAAGATCCCTGAGAACACTAACTCATGGTCATCAATGGTTTTATACTGTGATGGATCTGCTACAATACTATTCAGATCTAATGAAGGTTTTGTCACCCATCAAGCCAGTCTCAACCAGTTTCTGCCAGCTGTTCATGTCTCATGTGTGGTGCCACAGAGTCTGGGTGGTTCAGAGATTCTGGAGCACAAATCAGATGATGACGCTTGTTTTGTCCTTGATGGCAGACATAATGTATAAGATAGGACAGGCCTTAAGGTCTTAATGGTTTGTAGAATTAGAATACAGCTTACAGTGTGTCAGCCCACAGTGGGGTCACAGGGCCTGACATGTTTTGGACATAAAAGGCATCATATTATAAACATAACCTAGATGAGGCAGCAATATTAGCGGCTATATTAGAAATTGTGACAATGACCAGTCAGGAAACCAGGATTACTGGGACCAAGCATCTTCTGAGCTGGAAATGATGGTTGGGGTCCAATAGGGAACATTGTCTCAAAGGCTGTGGCTGAACATATACCATGACCTGGGCTTCTGTTTGGGCCCTCATGAGATTTTAGGGCTCAATGAAGAAGCATCAGGAGACCTAGACACCACTGGACACTAGACTGAGAATCACATATCACAATGCTTTCTGATACAGCAGGGGACACAGGAGCTGACGAGATCATCAGAAGAGCAGGAGGTGATGAGGCCACAGTGAACTTCTCAAGCTGCAGGGGGTGCTGACTCTGGAGGCTCGCTGTTCAAGTGAATCGACTCATTGTGTGGGAGAGCCATTTCACCAGTCTGGTGGACCCAATTAAGAAGTTCACTGGGCTGTGAGATGGACTCAGAAGACTCGCAGGTCTGGGGAACCAGCCTTAGAAGAGATGGACTCTGCTTGTAAGATGCTTCCCTGGCAGCTCTGTAATATTCTCCCTCCTGGAAGATTTTGACAAATATCTCAGAATGCTCTAGGCTATCTCCACCATCTTAGCCAGCTTCTCATCTCCTTGGCTAACCTGAACTGGCTGAGCACTTGATAGCTCCAGGTGAGATCAGCTCCTGCTCATATCCAATCCTCTATATCTCTCAAACCCAGTGTATAAAACTATATGCTACTCACAACTCCATAAATACCAAACACAATGGTAGGAACCCATTAATCCAGTGTGAACTTTCTCCATTTAATGTTGTATATTTACAGTACAGCTAAGGAAGCACCGTGAAGCTCTAGTATGCTTAGATTTTTGCAAGAATTTATGAAGTAGAATGAATGAATGACTTATGAAGTCTTTAACATGGATCATACACTGATTTTAATCCCTAATTCTAATATTGAACATTTTGCACAACATGTAAAACTCCTTCATGTCCCTTCCCAAACATTTGACCTCTACTACCGTAGACGCCATTGGTTTTGCTGCTGGCATTGATTGCATAATGTATAGCTGTGTTATTAGGGGTGAACCTGGCACTCCTTACAGACATACAGAATAATGAAATCTGAGTTAAATATTGGATTGCAACATGTCAAACTGGCTCCACTGAGCCCCTCCACCGAGAAGCGGAAAATAGAAGAGTTTCAAAGTGTGACGCATTTAAGTGCACAATGTGAAATGTGTTCTTTGACCGAGGGGCTTTTTGGCTGAAACATGCCTGCTTGCTTCTTTGTCCATTTTGTGACAATAATCTTTCACTCAAAGAGACATTTTAGCCCATAGGAGGTTTTCTGAAGTGAGTCATCTCTTGGAACACAATAGTGGGGGCTTGCATGAAACCCAGTTTAACATTGGTTATTTTTGGTGTTGTGCATTCTGTGTATTATAATTGTAGCTTGTTATCATATTTCCAACTTTCATCCTTTTTCATTCCCAGAAGGTGATTCTTAATTTAGCGCATCTTTTATTTAATTGTATGACTTGGTAGACTTGTTTAAACCGAAAAATGTATTAAAGATGGATTGCATCAATGTTATCTGCCATTACAATATGAAATGTTCAATTTTAGAAAAACTGTTCTACAGTCACAGAATTGCTTACAGTGGTGGTAATTTAATACCCTTCAAAGCTGCATCACACAAACTGGTTATGAATACACTACCTGATGGCAGACATGGTTTTACAATACTTTTTCACCCTAAAAATGGTCTACCTTCTTCTGTAATAGTCTATAACATATATCACAGCAATCAATCAATCAAGGACGCAATCAAAAACACCATAAAAAATCTAAATTGTCATTTTGTATCGATGGTCCATTTCACATCCAACATCCAAAGCCTTGGTTTAACTGCAAAAGCTTTACCACTATCCACCATGAACAGAAAAATGAGCTTTTTGAGCCTAAAACGCAATTAAAATGTCTGTGGAGTCGTGATGAGGATTAACGAACACAACTGTGACAGTGATCCTACGCATACATGATGGCATGAACGTGCATGACTGGGAACTGGCTTGCTTTTCTTTATGGAGTGTCTGACACAGAAATTCTCAAGTGTACAGAAGCTGGTTCTGTATCATTCTCCTGTATCTTCCATAAGTACATGCGAGCAAAGATTCCATGGTGCATTTTGGCTTTTTTTCAGGCAACAGAGGCATTTTAAGACCAACAAGTATAGTGGTCTTTGACTGACGAAGTCAGTTGCCTGACCTGATCCCCACAGAGCATGCTGTTTACCTAATACGGTCAAAACTGAAGGGCAAAGCCAGCAGGTACTGAAAAATGGTCTCAGTGTAAGCACGGCAGAGCATCAGTGAATTTTATTTCTACAGGTTGCAGTTTTGGAAAATGATTTGCAATTACAGATTAATTAACAATTACAGATTAAATAACAATTACAGATTAATTAAAGATTGTTCATTTGTTAATGTTAAAAGATGCAAGTTACATCAATTATTTTTGGTTACCTAAAGTTCAGGTGGGGGTGGGTGGTGTCTGTATGCTGTATAATATAATATGATTACTACATGCAAGTGCCCAAATATGAATACTTAAACAAACAAGATGTAAATGCCGTCTTCCAAATACAGTCAAACCTCATCAGCTTGTCCCTATTGGTCTGGGCCCTAAATTAGTCTAAAATGGCGGATTAAAACCGTTTGCATTTGGGGAAGCATGCTGAGCTTGAAGCGGAAATGTGGTTTTCGTCTGCTAGATCTTAAAATGTGACCATTATTGTTGCTGTTTTACGTGAAAAAGCAAACACTTTGGAGTTGAACTAGGATTTTAGAACAGTGTAGCGAGTCAAGTCATTTGCAGTGAATAGCTAGAATAGAATAGCTTGCCAGCCCAGTAAATATACAATAGGGCAAATAAGTATTTGGCAGCCACCGATTCTGCAAGTTGTCCCACTTAAAAAGATGAGAGAGTCTGTAATGTTCATCATAGGTTTACTTCAACTGTGAGAGACAAAAATTTCAGAAAATCACATTGTATGATTTTTAAAGAATTTATTTGTACAATAGTTCAGAAAATAAGTATTTGGTCAATAACAAAACCTCACCTCAATACTTTTTAATGTAACGTTGGTTGATTTCCTGTAGGTCTTCACCAGGTTTGCACACACTGTAGCTGGTATTTTGGCCCATTCTTCCATGTTTTGGGAGAATGGGCCAAAATACAGACTTTCAACTCCCTCCAAAGGTTCTGTATTGGATTGAGGTCCAGAGACTGGCTAGGTCACTCCAGAACCTTGAAATGCTTTTAACATAGCCACTCCTTTGTTATCTGGCAGTGTGTTTGGGATCATTGTAATGCTGGAAGATCCAGCCAACTTCATCTTCAATGCTCTCACTGATGGAAAGAGGTTTTTGCCCAAAGCCTCACGATACTTGACCCCATTCATTCTTTTCTTAATACGGATCTGTTGCCCTGTACCATTTGCTGAAAAACAGCCCCAAAGCATAATGTTTCCACCCCTATGCTTCACAGTGGGTATGGTGTTCTTGGGATGCAACTCAGCATTCTTCCCCCTTCAAACACGGCGAGTGGCGTTTATAGCAAAGAGTTCCATTTTGGTCTCATGACATCCAGATGGTTTCTGGCAAACTTTAGACGTGCCTGGACATGTGTTGGCTTAAGGAGGGGGACCTTTCAAGCTCTGCAGGATTTTAATCCATGACTGCGTAATGTGTTACTAATAGTAACCTTTGTTACTGTGGTCCCAGATGTCTTCAGGTTATTGACCAGTTCCCCCGTGTAGTTCTGGGCTATTCTTTCACTATTCTCAAGATCATTTGTACCCCACAAGGTGCGATCTTGCATGGAGCCCCAGGTCAAGGGAGATTGTCAATGATATTGTATTTATTCCATTTTCTAATTATTGCTCCAACAGTTGATCTCTTCTCCCCAAGCTGCTGCCTATTGAAGATTGGCTCATCCCGATCATGTTCAGGTGTACAATCTTGTTCCTGCTGTCATTAGACAACTCTCTGGTCTTGGCCATGGTGGAGGTTGGAGTCTGACTGTTGGAAGGTGTGAACAATTCAAACAGGTGCCACTGTAACTCCAAGTCAATCACACTTCTGTGAAATCAAACTGTCCACTTAGGAAGCAACACTGAATGACAATCAATTTCACATGCTGTTGTGCAAATGTAACAGACAACAGGTGGAAATTATAGACAATATAAAATATCCCCAATTCTGCAGGTGGTAACCACAGACCACTTCTCAGTTCCTCTGCTTTCTGGCTGGTGTTTTGGTCACTTTTGAATGCTGCCGGTGCTTTCACTCTAGTGGTAGCATGAGACGGAGTCTACAACCCACAGAAGTGGAGACTGGAGATGCTGTGGGGAACGTTCTCCTGCCTGTGACATCCACCAGCATGACCACTCTGGCAGTGGGTCAGTAATGGTGTGGAGTGGTATTTATTTGGAGGGCCGCACAGCCCTTCATGTGCTTTTCCTGGTGCGGTTGGCCCTGGGTTCCTCCTAATGCAAGACAATGCTAGACCTCATGGTGCTAAAGTGTGTCAGCAGTTCCTGCAAGACGAAGGCATTGATGCTATAGACTGGCCGCCCGTTCCCCAGACCTGAATCCAATTGAGCACATCTGGGACATCATGTCTCGCTTCATCCACCAACACCACATTGCATCAAAGACTTTCCAGGAGTTGGTGGATGCTTTACTCCAGGTCTGGGAGGACATTACTCAGGAGACCATCCGCCACCTCATCAGGAGCATGTCCAGGCGTTGTAGGGAGGTCATTACATCAAAGTTGGATCAGCCTGTGGTGTGTTTTTCCACTTTAATTTTAAGTAAACCTCCATGGGTTGATAAATGTAATTTTTGTGTGATTTTGTTGTCAGCACATTCAACTATGCAAATAATAAAGTATTTAATAAGAATATTTCATGCATTCAGATTTAGTATGTCTTATTTTTGTGTTCCCTTTATTTTTTTGAGCTATATATATATATATGTAAAATAAAACAAATTCAGACACTGTATGTCTGTATGTCTATAGACCTGAAGTCTCTGTTGAACTTTGTGGGAGGGGTGAGGTGTGAGGTACTCTAGTGTACTCGCACACACCTACTGACAATCATCATATTTCTACTACTATATAAGAAGCATCCCATACCGTCTCTCACACACTGTGCATACCCACCTCAACGCTGAAGGTAAGCTATACTTCCTGAAATAACTTGGATCTGAAAAACTACTACAGATTGATTATTTAAAGGTTCAGATGGAGCCAAATAAATTTACTTTAATGAAAATTATAATGTGATAGCTCACATGGGTGTTATGGAGCCAAATAAACTTACGGTACTTTAAGGAAAATAATTAAATGATAAAAAAACATACACCCATATTAGTATGTGAAGGTTTTTAAACTTTAAAATATTTTTTTAAACGTATACATCTAATTTACAATCCATATAAGAATCATTTATTGAAATATTTACTGTACAACCAAAATTACAAACAACCAATCATGTTTGGCACCTTTATTTAAAAAGTTCTGCTTGATTAGCATTTTTTTTTCTCCATTTAACATGCTGAAATTCCCTTTTCCCAGTTAACATATTATGAGGATGCTACTGTGGCTGTGCCTCTCAGTATTGGCCCTGGCTCTGCAGCCGGTTCTCTCCATCTATAACTGCTCCGCCCTGTATGACAGGATTCCAAGTGAGTCTCAGACCTGCAGGCTCTGGCTTTACCATGTCTTCAATGTTTCCAGCTGCTAATCTTGTCCTTGTGTATCCCAGCCAGTGATGACCTGACGGTGAACTGTGGGGTCAGCATCATCACTCTGAATGTGAACCTCTGCACAGCGCAGTGGGCAGGCTTCGACCCCAGCGGCCTGGCTCTGAACGGGGAGCACAACAACAGCCTGTGTCAAGGTATCATAGATTTCAGTGTGGACCCTCCGGTCATCCGCTTCCAACTGCCCGTCAATGACAGTCAGGCCAACCCCTGCCGGCAGTCTCTGCAGGTGAGATAAAAGGAAAACTCTAAAATAATAATTCTGAGACATGAAACTGAAGTGAAATGCTTGTGCTTGAGAGAATTTGATTGTTTTGTGTTAAAGCAATAGTTTGGTCATTAACTGATTGTATTATTTGAACCTTGTGACATAACATTTACAACCATGTCATGTCATGAGTTATCTTCCAGTAATATAATATATAATGTACATAATAATACATAGCAAATTAGTGGCATATTAAATTACATACATCAAATATTATAGTGTCTGCTATGATGATTAATAGTAATGGCAACATGACACCAAGGGATATCACTCATTATGACCCAGTGATGATGTTTAAACCCATTTGGAAGCCGAAAATGTCATATTAGTGAACATAACCTGACAATGCATGACAGTATATGATATCATCCACGTCATGCTTATGTAACTTTTTACATTTTATGCACATAGTGTGTGATGTAGCTATTCTGCCTGTGCCAAATTGTTAGGGAACCTCAAAAAGCTTGACATGTTCTTTCTAACACACAGTTACCTGTAGGAAACATACAAAATAATGTTGCATAGAAGCAACCATTATAAAGGTAGAATGCTGTGTGTATTTTTGACTATTTTTATACATTTCAAGCAACTTAAACTGACTAAAAATGGTGTAAATGTGAATTTCTCAACATTTACAATAAAAGTGCACAATTAGGGAGATATACGTGTAAATACTTAACTAATAACTACATCCTGTTTCAAATTAATATAGAATCTAACAGTTGTTGCATAGGGAAATAATGTAAAAATATACAATAATGACTAGTTGTACAACTAAGTTGGTAGCTATTCATAATACTCTTATTTCATAATCTATTAATCAATATCAGAACAGCCTTTGAGTAATGTAAGATTTATTTAAAAAATATGTATTTTAAAAAATAATAAAACTGAGCAGTGATGAAAAAAGTAACTTTTATTGCCAACACAGATGTAGAACAATATATATATATATATAATATTTTATTGTATTTTTTTTTTTTACATTTTTTTTAATAATTTTTAAAATAAAAACTTTATTTGAGAAAATGAATAGAATAATAATAAGATAGAAAAAGTGGGTTTGTGACTGAAGGGTTGCAGGTTCGATTTTGGGAACCGGACAGCAGGCTAAAGTGCCCTTGAGCAAGACACCTAACCCCCAACTGCTCACCATGTACGTCGCTCTGGATAAGAGCGTCTGTCCAATGCTGTAAATTTAAATAAAATTACTTAAATAAATAAATAAAAGTCAATTTGTTAATTAAAATTTTTTTGTAGTGAAATTTCCTTAGAAATTTGAGTATGAAACATAAAAAAGTAGATTATGGTAATAAATTAAAAACTGTATGTACATAAGGTGCAAGAGTGAGAAAGGCAGGATATAGATCAGCAATTGAAGTTTATTTCTAGTATTATAAAGTTCTAGATTCATAAAGTGTTTGTAATTATTACTTAAGTAGCTTAATTGTGCACCTGTACTGTAAAGTGTTACCACTATTTTTTAAGCAAAGCTTTAAAAGTGTTGACAGTCTTTGTGTTCTCTGGGGCTCAGATTGTAAACGAGCTCCCCAGCCCATCTGGACCCTTCAGCCAGTTCTCCACCATCCAGTCTGTCATCATCACTGGCTACATCGACACACCTACTTCTGCAATCGGAGTCATCAGCTACTCCACAGACCTTTACTACCACTTCTCCTGCCGTTATCCACTGGAATATCTCCTCAATAACACCAGGATTGTGGCGTAAGTTGCTTAGAACTGTATGTAAGGAGTCATTAACACTTTCCCTGTACATTTCACCTGGTAAAACATTTATACTGTAAGTCAGTGGAAGTCACAGCTCAGCTTTTGCTGCTGAGGTTTATTCTGTTCTATGGAAATTATGTCCTAATGTGAGACCTGATTTTTTCTTCTGATTTCATAAAACTGTATGTACACTGACCTTACAAATCAAATTTGAGCACATTTTAACAAACACAACTCATAAGTACAGATCTGTTTAACTTTCCATTAATGTTGCCTTAGCTGTAACTCGTCCAAGAACTTTTAGCTGCAATAAAATTAATAAATTAATAATATAACTGTTAAATTCTTTCATTCTATGCAACAATTGATGTACAAGCCTAAAATGTATCTGTATCTGCCCATGCTTAGTAGATTTAACTGAACATAGACACGCCTCAAGCTCAAATAAACAAACATTACTCACTGCTGCCCTCCAGAGCATTTATGAGTAATAAGAAGTTAAAACTTTCCATGCGATACCCCACTTATATTTTATAAAAATATGTAATACAGAAAAATGTTTTTGAAGAATGGATTGCATTTGTCTTTAGTAAACTACTCCTTTTAAACAAACACTATTACTGTGTCACCCACAAAACCCTTATAGAGTGTCTATTAAAAATACCTCTACTTTGAATTAAATTGTATTATTTTTTGCTTAATTTAAATTTAAATGTGAATAATTTATATTTTAAAAATTATATTCATGTGACTGACTGTGGTTCATTTTTTTTACTACGGTTTTTTCCCCAGCTCATCAGTATCGGTGGCCACCAATGACAAAAACGGAAGCTTTATTGACACTCTCAGCATGAGTGTGTTCAATGTGAGTAAGTTTACATCTTGTATACTTATTGCTTTAAAAATGGTCGTTCCAGCTCTGACACTACAATGCTTTTTATTTTCAGGATTCAGCCTTTTCGTATCCGTTGGTGGTTCCACCTAATGGGCTGCAGCTGCGCACTAAAGTCTATGTTGAAGTCAAAACAGTTAATTTGACTGGGAAGTAAGATCACTTTTGGATTGACAGTAATAACATTTGAGTGTTTTAACCTTAAACCTTTCAATTTTCTTAGAAAATCATTTTATTACAGTTAAGAGGCCACATTGACTAACTGTCTGTGTGTCTTTGATTAATTGCAGCTTTTATCTCCTCTTGGATCACTGCTTTGCAACTCCATCGCCCTACAATTCAACCAGCACTGTCCAACATGACTTTTTCACTGTGTGAGAAATATCATTTGTTTAGTGCATATGTAAAAATGTCTGTTTCATTGCTCAGTTCACCTTGCTTTCTTTGTTTAAAAGTGGCCTGTTTCTCCTACAGATGCAATGTCGACGCTCGAACTCAGATCCTGTTGAATGGCGTATCCAAGAACGCCAGGTTCTACTTTGAGGCGTTCCGTTTTGTGGAGGATCGTTATAAAGACAGGTCCTCCCTCTACCTTCACTGCATACTGAAGCTGTGTGAGCCCGACAAATGCCAGAGCTATATCAATGTACGCACAGAACGTCTTTAGCATAATTTCATTTTTCATTATGGCAAACCAAAGCAATTGTTAATTTTTGGATATGTACACAGAGCTGCAATGGTAGAAGAAAGAGAGCTGTGGCACCCGGAACTGAGGCCACTGTAACAGTGGGGCCGATACACACTGCCAACAGTAAGTGTGCAAACTCTACCAATTGCGTGTAACATCCTAATATATATATTAGGGGTGGGAATTGCAGGGTACGATATGCAATATGTGGCCCAAGATAACGATAATATCGCGATACCATGATATCGCGATAATCGATATATCGCTCGACAATGGCGTAGCGATATAACACAGAAACACGGGGATGCGTTATTAATTTACTTAAGTAACAGCAATGATATTGTCATATTTCCTATATTTGCTTTGCGACCATGATCAAAAGCTCAGAGCAACGGCTACTTCAGCTTCAGGGTTTTCACTTCTGCTCCCCTTTGTCACTTAGCAAGCTGCCCTAACATCGTGCTAACAACATTTACATTTATTCATGTTTCTGACGTTTTGTCCAAAGCATCTTCCAGGTACAGGAACAATC
>JBBIGC010036294.1:0-11966 GCA_037576955.1 Lepidarchus adonis
AGTGATAGTAGTAGTGTTGTGGTGCTGGTGGTAATAGTATTGGTAGTGATAGTAGTAGTGTTGGTGGTGGTGGTGGTAATAGTATTGGTAGTGATAGTAGTAATGTTTGTGGTGGTGGTGGTAATAGTATTGGTAGTGATAGTAGTACTGTTGGTGGTGGTGGTAATAGTATTGGTACTGATAGTAGTAGTGTTTGTGGTGCTGGTGGTAATAGTATTGGTAGTGATAGTAGTAGTGTGGTGGTAATAGTATTGGTAGTGATAGTAGTAGTGTTGTGGTGCTGGTGGTAATAGTATTGGTAGTGATAGTAGTAGTGTTGGTGGTGGTGGTGGTGGTAATAGTATTGGTAGTGATAGTAGTAGTGTTGGTGGTGGTGGTGGTGGTAATAGTATTGGTAATGATAGTAGTACTGTTGGTGGTGGTGGTAATAGTATTGGTAGTGATAGTAGTAGTGTTGTGGTGGTGGTGGTAATAGTATTGGTAGTGATAGTAGTAGTGTTGTGGTGGTGGTAATAATAGTATTGGTAGTACTAGTAGTAGTGTTATTGTGGTGGTAGTTACAGTTGTAGTGTTGTTTTGGTGGTAATAATAGTATTGGTAGTACTAGTAGTAGTGTTGGTGGTGGTGATAATAATACTATTGGTATTGATAGTAGTAGTGTTGTGGTGGTGGTGGTAATAGTATTGGTAGTGATAGTAGTAGTGTTGTGGTGGTGTTAGTAATAGTATTGGTAGTGATAGTAGTAGTGTTGGTGGTGGTGGCAGTTACAGTAGTAGTGTTGTTGTGGTGGTGGTAGTGATAGTAGAAGTGTGGTGCTGGTGGTGGTAATAGTATTGGTAGTGATAGTAGTAGTGTTGGTGGTGGTGGTGATAATAGTATTGGTAGTAATAGTAGCAGTGTTGTGGTGGTGATAATAGTATTGGTAGTGATAGTAGTGGTGGTGGTGGTGGTGGTGGCGATGGTAGTAGTGTTGGTGGTGGTGGTGGTGGTAATAGTATTGGTAGTGATAGTAGTACTGTGGTGCTGGTGTTGGTAATACTAGTATTGGTAGTACTAGTAGTACTAGTAGTAGTGTTATTGTGGTGGTAGTTACAGTAGTAGTGTTGTTTTGGTGGTAATAATAGTATTGGTAGTACTAGTAGTAGTGTTGGTGGTGGTGATAATAATACTATTGGTATTGATAGTAGTAGTGTTGTGGTGGTGGTGGTAATAGTATTGGTAGTGATAGTAGTAGTGTTGTGGTGGTGTTAGTAATAGTATTGGTAGTGATAGTAGTAGTGTTGGTGGTGGTGGCAGTTACAGTAGTAGTGTTGTTGTGGTGGTGGTAGTGATAGTAGAAGTGTGGTGCTGGTGGTGGTAATAGTATTGGTAATGATAGTAGTAGTGTTGTTGTGGTGGTGGGGATAATAGTATTGGTAGTGATAGTAGTAGTGTTGTGGTGGTGGTAATAGTATTGGTAGTGATAGTAGTAGTGTTGGTGGTGGTGGTGGTGGTGGTAATAGTATTGGTAGTGATAGTAGTAGTGTTGTGGTGGTAGTAATAGTATTGGTAGTGATAGTAGTAGTGTTGGTGGTGGTGGTGGTGGTGGTGGTAATAGTATTGGTAGTGATAGTAGTAGTGTGGTGGTGGTGGTGGTAATATTATTGGTAGTGATAGTAGTGTGGTGGTGGTATTAATAGTATTAATAGTGATAGTAGTAGTGTTGTTGTGGTAGAAGTAGTGTTAGTAGTAGTGGTGTTAGTGGTAGCAATAGAGATAATAGTTGTAGTGGTAGCAGTAGTGTTAGTAGTAGTGGTGGTGGTAGTAGTAGAAGTAGTGATAGTATTAGAGATGGTGTTAGTGAGGACAGTAGTGTTAGTAGTAGTGGTGGTGGTAGTGATGACAATAGTGTTAGTAGTGGTGGTGTTAGTGATAGCAGTAGTGTTGGTAGTAGTGGCGGCGTTAGTGAAGACAGTAGTGTTAGTACTAGTGGTGATGTTGGTGATGACAGTAGTGTTAGCAGCAGTAGTGGTGGTGGTGTTAGTGATAGCAGTAGTGTTAGTAGTAGTGGTGTTAATGATAGCAGCAATGTTAATAGTGGTGAAGACAGTAGTGTTAGTAGTAGTGGTGTTAATGATAGCAGCAATGTTAATAGTGGTGAAGACAGTAGTGTTAGTAGCAGTGTTGGTGTTAGTGATAGCAGTAGTGTTAGTAGTAGTGGTGTTAATGATAGCAGCAATGTTAATAGTGGTGAAGGCAGTAGTGGTGGTAGTAGTGGTGGTGTTGGTGTTGACAGTAGTGTTAGCAGTGGTGGTGTTCATGATGACAGTAGTGTTAGCAGCAGTGGTGGTGGTGTTAGTGATGGCAGTAGTTAGTAGTAGTGGTGTTAATGATAGCAGTAATGTTAATTGTGGTGAAGGCAGTAGTGTTGGTAGTAGTGGTGGTGTTAGTAATAGCAGTAGTATTAGCAGTAGTAGTGATGGTGTTCATGATGACAGTAGTGTTAGCAGTAGCAGTAGTGGTGGTGGTGTTAGTAATAGCAGTAGTGTTAGTAGTAGTTGTGGTGTTCATGATTACAGTAGTGTTAGCAGTAGTGGTGTTAATGATAGCAGTAATGTTAATAGTGGTGAAGGCAGTAGTGTTGGTAGTAGTGGTGGTGTTGGTGTTGACAGTAGTGTTAGCAGTGGTGGTGTTCATGATGACAGTAGTGTTAGCAGCAGTGGTGGTGGTGTTAGTGATGGCAGTAGTTAGTAGTAGTGGTGTTAATGATAGCAGTAATGTTAATTGTGGTGAAGGCAGTAGTGTTGGTAGTAGTGGTGGTGTTAGTAATAGCAGTAGTATTAGCAGTAGTAGTGATGGTGTTCATGATGACAGTAGTGTTAGCAGTAGCAGTAGTGGTGGTGGTGTTAGTAATAGCAGTAGTGTTAGTAGTAGTTGTGGTGTTCATGATTACAGTAGTGTTAGCAGTAGTGGTGGTAATGATAGCAGTAATGTTAATAGTGGTGAAGGCAGTAGTGTTAGTAGTAGTTGTGGTGTTCATGATGACAGTAGTGTTAGCAGTAGCAGTAGTGGTGGTGGTGTTAGTAATAGCAGTAGTGTTAGTATTAGTTGTGGTGTTCATGATTACAGTAGTGTTAGCAGTAGTGGTGGTAATGATAGCAGTAATGTTAATAGTGGTGAAGGCAGTAGTGTTGGTAGTAATGGTGGTGTTAGTAATAGCAGTAGTGTTAGTAGTAGTTGTGGTGGTGTTAGTGGTGATGAAAGGGTTATTGGTGGTAGTGTTAGTAGTTGTGCTGGTGGTGTTAATGATTGTTATTGCTGGTGGTGTTAATGATAGTAGTAGTGTTGGTGGTGATGATCTTATGGTTATGATTAACACTTTCTAGGCTCTTTTTCATCCTCTATCGCTTTTACTTGTGTACCCTTTGTAGTGTTGTATGTAAATTAGCCCTGCTTTGATTGGCTGTCCTGTACTTTGCCTCATTAAAAAAAGCAGCCTGTGCTAAAACGCTTCATGTACCTTCCACGGTTAAATAGCTGAAAGCTGAAGCAGCGTTGTAATGTATTGTGTTGGCTTTTGTGACATCACAGAAAAATGAGTTGAAAACCGTGCTTTTACAGTATAATTTCTCTTTTTGGAGTGGGGGCTGTGGTTTACACTACCCCTTGTTCTGAAAAACAAGACAAAATGTAGTTTTTTCATTACCATCACCTTTTCATGTCAAATGAGGGCGGAATTCTCTTTAGTTAGTCATACACATGATGATTCAGGGGAAGAGCTAAATGACTAAATGGAAGAGATTTTAGGACTTGGTGGAAGGTTTGGTCGGAGTCTTTGTTGCGGTTTTGGTTTCAGCGTCAGCTGTGCTAATTATTTCCGTAAAAATGTCAAATTCAACCCCTCCCCTCTTATATTGACAGCTTTTGACGTTGGCGGTGGCCCGGAAACCCTCATTTCTTGCTTTGTGTTACTCAATAGATCTGTATTAATCTAGTAGCTCTGAAGCTTTGTCTGAAAGCACAGGGTGTTGTAATGGAAAGACTGCTTGTTTAATACTTTCATGTGTGTGCATTAGTAATTGTGTGGTTAGAGTGAAATTACTTCAGTTGCAGTTTAAGAGAAACCCAAGTGGGGTGAAGGCACACGAAAACCACAGCTTGTTTCAGAGCCAGAACTAACTAAGCAGGTCCACACCTGTACTTCAGGCCTGCATTTTAAAAAGACCAGTAAAACGTTCGGTTATTAACATCTACATCTGGGTCATTTTCACCACCCAGCTGTGGGTCACTATAGAACAGAATGCATGCTGGGTAAGACTGACCCAGTAACCCAACAAAGTCCCAAGTCACCCTAAAATATTTTTTACTCTTTGCTGGATTTCTCTTGGATCTGATTGGTAGTTGTGGACTGGAGCGTTTGGATTGGATGTACACTTTGTCATTGGGAAGAAATGCTGGAATTATGCAAATGCAAACTTGTTTGTTGACTTGTTTTCTTTCAGCCAATAAAGAGATAACGTAGCAAACAAAAACACCTTTAGTGAACTAATTCCGCTAGTTCTACATTTGAAATAAAACTTTGTTTATGATAATGAATTTATTTTTAAGTTAATGGGAATTTGCTTCTTCCATGAGAAACTCTATAACTGACCTCATACACTGTTGCCATTTGAAATGAACTGGTTGTTTGGGTTGTTACCATGTCACAGACAAAACTACCCAGCACTTTGGAAATAATCGCACAAAATTCACCCCACAGGCTCAACCCAGTGTTGGTTTTGCCATCCTGAATATTTATAGACATTACTCTGAGGAGGTGGATGCCAGAACAAAAACTGTTAGGCCGGACATTAGATAGATATTACCCAACCAGCCCCCACAGTGCAAAGTCCAAGTAAAGCCTGTTAAGGTCTGTGTGTGAACAGCACATTCCACAGTAAAGTGAGTGGACTTGCTGATGACGTTTCTCAGAGACTGGCATGAACTGTAAGAAAACAAACATCAGACGGTGAAAAAAGGTCATTTATACCAAGACACTGTGGTAATATCTAACTAGAGGGATTTGGGAACTTCAGGCACCAAAATTGTTAATTAAATTAAAAGAGCGCGAAGAGACTCTCCAGTGTGAACAAACTGCAAACCGGCTACATAACTGCATGATGTCCCTCCTCCTGCACGATCAACCTCGTACCTAGTCTTGTCCACACAAGAGTCGACTTGGAAATCGCAGACAAAAGCCTCGGATCGGAGGTGACTCAGCAGTTAATCTGCGACAAAAGTCGTTACCCTGAAAAACGATAAAAGACAATCACCACCTTGTTGGCGACTGAGACTGGATACGTAGCTTGCTAAATATCTGAACAAATTGCGTGTGATTGACAGAGCAACAGCCAATCAGAGGTGGGATACACCTTTCATGTCATGACCCCCTGGTCAACAAACGAGAAGCCCTTGCCCCTGACCACCTACTCCAAGTCAGCAAAAGGACATATCCCCTAGTCCTGTGGTTGGTGGATGGTTGGATTTAGTGAAAGCCTGTGGTCTCGTTTATAACTGGTGCATATGAACAAAACGGGACCTAAAAGATGCTTATGCCTCTTTCTACCCAAACGATGTGATCTGCAGAAACAAACTCGATGGTAGAATGTGCGTATATGTGCGCAAACTCTGACTCATGCGTGCAAACATTTTGATGCAAAACTTTTGACCACTGTGTGCTCGCGAGTTATACACCAAACATTTAATTTCCCTTATTCAGACGCTTATTTATAGTAGTGAATAAATATATCAGTAAAATATATCAGCTGTGCACTGGAGCGATGTGCTGAACTGGGTCCAATGTTAGAGAGACCAACCCGACTGAACCGTCCCGGTATAAATGCAGGTACTGATGACACTGGGATTCCTCACAACCGGCTGTTACTAGCGGGAATTAGCCGACAGGTAAATGCTATAATTAACAATAACATGGTTCATTTGTTCTAAAGCTTATTTAGGAAATACAAGAATAATTTGTGTTTAATTGTACAACAAAATGCGGTTTGCAGCAATGTCTGCTTTCCCAGATGTAATCCGTGCAATTGAAGGGCTCCATATGAAAATAAATGTATTTAAGTAAATAGAAAACATGCATCTATAAGTAAGGTTGCGACGTTGACATGGTCCTGACGAACGTAGTTCTGGTTCAACAGTGTGATGGCTTCTTGGTAAGGTCATAAAAACATTGTGTCATTACTAATTGTTCATGAATTTTGAATATTGAATCATGTGACAGTGGCTACGCTCTCAAGCGCATAACGTTCCTCATACACTTGAGGTTAAATATGCATGAGATGATTTGCATTTACCATGTATGGCTGAACGAGTTCATTCTACCTTCAGTCCAAGGTAAAGTGCGATTTATAAAGCGTATTTTGCTTTGCTTGCTTTGCCTTTTACGCCATTTTTGTCTTTTGAGCGTACGTACACTTTAAGTATAAGTTCTACGCAAAGGGGTTTGTGGAAAACTCTATAAAACAATTATACAACCAAACCATCCCTTTAATTATGGGAACCAACCTCAGTAAAGAGGTGTTTAAATGTTGTTGATGTTCACTAGAAGACCACCACCAGTCCAGGCTCTTCACTGCTTTACCCTGCATAGACACATTCCTTCTCTCTCTTGCCTGAACTTGTTGCCCAGATGTCCTCTGGCTCTCCTCATCCTGACCCTTTTACCTCGTTGGATAGTGCTCGTCCGATATCATAAATGTGAATCGAGTGTAACAAAGACAAACATCCGGCCTGTGACTTCACAAGTGAGAAGATACCAAACCAGCCCTGAACGTTTTGGTGTTTTACTCCTGACTCATCTCATGGAAGACTGCAATCGTTTGGGTGAGATATTTCTGTGCCACACCTCTGCCATGCAGTGGTGGGATTGGCACTTCTTGGCTCACACTGTCTCTAATTATCTTGCACACAAGTTTGGAATTTGATTGACGTAAAAAAAAAGTTTGACTTTACCATAATCGAGCTACTGCATGTTGGTGTCCCATTTTTTCCTCTTTGGTTTAGTGCTGGAGCTCAGAGACACGTTATTTTCATAAAAGGGCGTCCTCATTATGGTGGATCAGACTTGTTGATCTTGTATTGGAGACAGTAGGACTGGGAGCCATAACAATGAGTCATTGGTTATCTCTGTATTTATGCAAAAGATTTGGTTGACCGTTAGCTTCCAGTGTTTGTTAGCATCTAGCACTCCAGCTCCAGGCTAAAGAAGGAAAACATGTCTCAAACATGTCTAGACTGATCAATGGAACAATATTTATGGACTTCTCCAAGCTGAAATACTCAATTTTGGGCTTGAGGCATTTTCTAAAAACAGTAGACACTCTATGCAGCACACACACTGAAGGTCCATCCTCCCCTAGTCCACTGCTACCCTGAATTACCGCTAGTTACTCAGCTATTTCTGCAAAACTGGTTCTCGAATCGACCCTGTCCTTCTTATTTCAGAGATTTACTTTCTCCCAACACACTTGATCCTACTAATCAGTTAATGACTTTCTTGTTCTTGTGTTAAGTGAGTATGTAAACACTACAATAGACAGGGCAGGGGGTCTTCCAGGACGGGATTGGGAATCACTGCCCTAGCCTGTTGGAATTAGGTTATTAAGTTATTATGGCATTTACTTACAAATCAGACCATTTTCTGGTTCCACAAGGTAAGATGTTCATAGTGTGGAAGACAAGAACCCCTTAGAAAATTTTTTTGTAGGTTCTACAAATTTTATGCATTTTTAAAACCTTTTTACTGAGTTTGGTTTTTTTCCGTGTTTATTTGGTTTTGAATACATTTTTTAAAAATATAAATATTCACATTTTTAAAAGTTATGCAGAGAGAGGGAGAGAGAAATATTAAGTTTTGCTGTAAGTTAATGTACAGACACGAATATACAAGTTTGACTCCTGAGAGATTTTTTTACAGTAAATTTAGGAAGTAAATCTCTAAAAATTGTTGTTTAGCGGCAGTGCACCCGTGTCAGATTAGCTGTGTTACTGAATGAAGAGAAGTTTCTGTTTCAGAGCTCCAGGTTTATTAACATAGATTTGTTGGAATTTTTTTAAGTGAACTGAAATTGTGCAGTGTTAACTTCTGATTCTATTTAAGGTTGAATTGAAAATATCCATCAAACCTATTGAGTCATTTGGCTACTGAAGTTATGGCAATACTGACATAATTTATAAAGTGATGGTAATTTGTTTTGACTCCTGTACGGTTTAAGTAAAAAATGTTAAAGACCCTGAAAAGAAGGTTCTGTTTAAGGTGGGAAAAAGCCAAATTATGTGTTATGAATTACAATGGGAATGCTTTATTTCCTGACTTTTAGCCTTTATCTAATTTTACCTAAAGATAAACTATTCAAATACTTATTATGGGGACAAATTCCCACATAAATGAGAATTTTGAACTTTGAAATGATCTGGATTAGGCCTCGTCAGCTTTGTATTGTCTTAGAGATTATTATTATTATATTTTATTTTTCAGATTAATAATATGCAGTAAATAGATTTTGCTTCATGAAACTACACAAATGTAATAACTTGGGAAAATGTGGGATATAGGCCCTATAATATACTGGGAAACATCTCAATCTTATCTCTCACAAGACCAAACAAAACCCCATTCAACAAAATAATTTTTGAGCAGGTGGGGAATGTGTGATGGCAGGAAAGCTTTGTTGGGGGGTTCACAAGGTTTTTCTAACAGATATTAGGGTTGATTTTGCATTGATCACAGTTTTGAGATTTTCCAGAGACCCTGCTGTTGAGACCTTCAAAGGATCTCATATGTCAGCCCCCCACACACACACACACACACTCATCCATCATGATTTTATACTTTACTGTTTCAGAATGACTTCAGGGGTTTGGTCAGTATGTGTTTGGTCACTTTGAGTGAAGGTTGTGTTGCTTATGAACCAGATAAAGTTTGAGTTACTCAGCATTTCCTTACAGCTGGCTGAACAGCCGGGGAACCAGATGTTCAGGTCTTTGTTTGGATGTTTGCTTTGAGCTGTTTGTCGAGTGACAGTTGGAAGAGGTGTGTGTGTGTGTGTGTGTGTAGTAGTGGTTGCTAAGTTGGAGTCATTCAACATAATGCAGTGATACAAAAGGGAAAAAATTGGACTAAACCTGTTCTACTTAAAGCCCCAGTGAAGAAAAGCTGAAGTAGCCACCACGAGATTACTGGGGTTTTATACTTGGAGCACAGTAAACATGGGTTTACACTTAGAGCACAGAAAACACACACACTTGCTTTGGTGGAACCATACTTAATGAAAAGCCTGTGTTGTTGAAGTATCAAAACCAAGCCTCCAGAGTCACCATGATTCTTGATTTGGGCTTTTATGTCCGATTTTCCACACACACATTAAGCCCAGCATTGTACAAAGTTCTATTGTGAAGACGCTTCATTGAAAGACCTAAGCTTCATGTCTGGTAAACAAACCAGATGTTTCCTGTCCTTGTGTTGGGCAGATGGATGTGGAATCCCATCAAATTGACTGGCATCAGCTAAAGTGGCTGTCTGACAAGTCATGCGTTAGTTATGTTTAAAAGCCCACTCCCTGGAAAACTGACAAACTGGTCATTTTCATCAAAGTAAAGTCTGTAGATACAAAGGAAGATTCAAAAACAGCCCTTTAACAGAGTTGTCTCAAAAAACCCAACACACATATACACCTCACGCCAAAGGTCTTTCAGCCCAAACTACTTTTGGAATGTGCCGCAATGCTGGCCAGTCAATCAGAACAGAGCTCATTTGCATATCTCTTAAAGGCGCAGTAATGGAAGCGGCCTGTATTGTTCTTAGTAAGAGGTTGGATGACATTAGTACATAAATACGTTTTGGGCGGCGAGGGGATAAAATGCAAGAACACTGGCCCTTTAAATCAAAAGTGTACATGAATAAAACGTACACTTATCACTGCATGTTAGAAAAAAATGACAAAATATTGTAGATTGTGTATTTTATTACTTATATGAACTTTTTTTCAGGCCTTTATAGCTTTAACATAAATTGTCAATTGTGGACTTGGATAGAGGCCCAACTTTGTTCTGTTTGCCTGCATCTTGAACAGCTTAGAGTCGGGTCTGTGTGGTGAAAGGGTCACTCGTGGCGGTGAAGAATTCCTCCCGCCTGCACTGTGTGCACTTCTCTCCCACCTTTGACCTTTGGAGGCGCTCCCATGACTCATTTGGGAGTCGACTCCGGGCAGAAAGAATGCTTCTCTTTCATCTCCCCTTTACACAAAGCTTATTCATTTATTTATGCATCCAACCATCCACCCATCCACCCACCCATCCACCCTCTGCATTTGTTCAATTATTTATTTTTAATTGTTTAATGTAATGCATTGAACGGCTGAATGCATCGTTAATGGTCAGCTCAGGTTTAAATGTGTTTAATAATGGCCGTTTTCAGGAAGCATGGTCAGTGTTATAACCGGGCTGATGTGAATGATATGGGGAATAGACATGAAAATAGAGAAAAATATAAATAAATAAAAGCAAGAGGATTCAGGAAGGCACTGTTGGTTTTGGGTGGTGGGGGGGTGGAGAAGGAACCTGTGCTTGTACATGTGTCTCCTGTTTTTGTGTTTTTGTCTAATTTTTGGCCTCCTGTTCATATGCACTTTTGAAAGAAACCCATATTCGTACCCATGTTTACACTCGTACATGTGTCCAAGAGCAATATTGAAACAGAATTAAGCAAACGCCTAACATTGCAGGGGACGCAAATGAAATTGGACCTAAACGGCTTTCCAAAGTGTCCTCAGAGGTCTGCAAAATATTGGTCCCAAGTTAGGGCAGAGGCGAAAGGGGAGGGGCCTATTGTAGCCTGGATTGCTGCTAATTCCTTGTTAATTTGTGAAAATAACAGAGCGAATAATTAAAATCTGAAAATATTGCAATTTCAGCAACTTGCAATGACCGGGAAGATCCGGTCTGTCTGTTTAGACGGTATCGCATTGGCTGACATATCATTAAGGAGATTAGAATATCTGATTCCATGTCATTTTCAGGTTTACACATTTATAATAGGTCTGATCTGCGTCACATGAACAAAGTGTCGTAATTGGGTTAAAGTTACCAGTCAGTGTAAACTCAACCCTAGAGCTAGATCTTCACTTTGGACTGTAGATATCAAAACACCTTCTCCCATGCAAGACCCTAATCCTTAGCATACTATCCTGTGTGTGTGTGTGTGTGTGTGTGTGTGTGTGTGTGTCTTGGCTTATGGTTCCCCTTCCCCCACTTCCTCACACACACCATCTCACTTCAGTGAACTCAGGACAGAGACCAACATACACACAGCAGAACCTCCACCTCTTTTTCACTCTACACCATGTCAATGATTACTTTTTCTACTAAGTCAGGGAACACTGCTGGGCAATCATTGATTATATTAACCATTATTTCTTCTCTGTTAGTATTAAAATAACAATCTAAATATTTATTTGAATTATTTCAGAACTTTATTTAAAATTCAATGAAATTCACTTATAAATTAACTCTCCCTCTCTCTAATGAGCACACACACACACACACACACACACACACACACACACACACACACACAAAATGGGAGCAAAGTGTTGTATCTATATTTTTGTTCCGTGTATATACATACATACATATATTACTCACAAAAAAGGGATGTTCGGTTTTCTGGTGAAATTTCAGGATGAACCTAAAATGCACTATAACCTTCACAGGTGAACTTAATCTGACCTTCCCTAAACTTTTGAATGAACATGTTCAACTGTGCAACTTGCTGTTCTCCAACAAGGAGCTTAACAGCAAAATCCACAACAGGTGTTTGATCCATGAATCAACCAATACATTTCCTGGTTCAGTCAGAATTAGTATTTAAACTCATCCTCATCATGCTGTTCACATTTTTACATCATGAGACCAAGACGACATTTAAAAATTGATCA
>JBBIGC010036303.1:0-11965 GCA_037576955.1 Lepidarchus adonis
TATACAGTACTACTTCCTGTTCTACAGTACTGTACTAATACTGCATCAGAGGGTGGAGGAACAATGTGTTTCAGCTCTGCCTTTGTGTTGTCTATGAAATCTGCTTATTGTTTTTGACCTAAACATTTTATTTATGATGGATTTCTTTATTGTAAACACTTACCTTTGTACCATTTATGGTGACTTACTGTTGCAGAACTGCTTATATTACCAAAGAACACTTGAAAAATGGACTGCTCTAAAATTTTGACCAGTGGTGTATATATAAATTTAAATATATTTTTTTATTTAATAACAGGCATAAATGTGATCTAGTCAAACTAAAACCAGGATATCAATATTACATCCTAGATTTAAATATTTTTAATGTTTGCCACATAGCCCAGATTTCTGTTCTTTAGTTATATAAATATATATTTATAATATAAAAACACATGCTGTAAAAAGACATAAGAAGAATAGTAGACATCGCTCATTATTACCACTGGTTTCGTCCCAATTACTGATGTATTACTGAGGAATTTCTGTCCTGTCAGGTTGTTTCTTGTAGAACGGTGGTCCGCCCTTTAACATTGTTTAAGTGTAGGAAAGTAGTATTACATACATGCCATTACACAACACCTCTTCATTTATCTTTCTATGCTAAACCCTGCCTACATGTCTACAGCATGTATTCTTTGGAAATTCTTTTATAAAATATTCACTAATCATCTCTGAAATGACTTATTTTTGAATCTTCAATGTTCTCTGTTTCTGTTCTAACACTTCATCATGGCAAAGGGTAAGTGGGCCAAACGAGGCTGCACTGTGCAAAGTGTATCGTGTTCACTGCTCACAAAGATCTCATGTCACATAAAGAAGCTTCAGTCCCATTATCCTAATAAACGTATTTGAATGGCAGCCTATATGCAGCGTTTTGTATGCCGATGTATCACGTTGCATCTGCAGGCAGACATTGTGTTGGAGGTCTTTTGTAGAAGAGCCGATAAACTCCAACGGGTTTTGGAGACATATACACTCTACCCAAAGGGCTTGTGGAAAAAAGCCAACACGTGGACTCAAAGTGTTTCCTTGTTCAATCTGCTAATCTCATTTATGAGAACCGAGGATTCATTTTACAGCTTTCACAACAAACTGTTTCTGCCAAGAATTAAACATTCAACTCAGCAAGACACAGGGGTGTGAAAAAATAAGAACACCCCATGTAAATTGTTGCGTTTTTGAACAATCAAACCCTCATTTCACTTTTGATACAGTGCCTTCAGATAAATATGACATACGTGAACAAAACCACAAGGAAACGTATGTAATATTGTTCCGTGAATTCTCTGACGCTGTTTTCTGTTATTGTGGGAAAGTACATTTTTCTAAAAAGCCTGATTTTGTCTTCATACTCTTTGGAAAAATTTAGTCTTGCACTAATGCAGTTTGTGGCCAAAATGGTCTTTTAATCTGGTTCAGTCTGTACCAGATTGTAGATGTGCACTTTCATGCTAATAATTACCTGCATAACCCATGATGAAAGTTTGGCCTGAATTTGCTGGGAGTATTTGTTTAAATTAATTTTTCCTACAGTGGACTGTTATATTTTAAAATAATTCTTCATCTTTTTAAATCCAGACTCTCAAACATCCATATCCTTTTTACTAAATGCCTTTCAGAATTCCGTATATCTTGACACACTTCAACAGCAA
Organism: Lepidarchus adonis; assembly: GCA_037576955.1. Classification (NCBI taxonomy): domain Eukaryota; kingdom Metazoa; phylum Chordata; class Actinopteri; order Characiformes; family Lepidarchidae; genus Lepidarchus; species Lepidarchus adonis. Next base: position 1,695 of record JBBIGC010036303.1, read on the forward strand.
AGAGAACATCAGACTCCAGAGGTACAAATTAGACAGACCACCTGCAGGAAGTTCTAATCATGGCTCCTATTCTAAAACACCTGATTCTAATCTTGTATGATGTATTATGTGTATTTGTGATAAATGTACTTGCTTTTTCCATGTGACTCATTTGCTTTTTGTTTAATTAAATGATGTTTTATGTGTGATCATCTTTATCTGTCGGCACTGCAGCACAGCAATGAAATATTTGCTTGTTGAAATCTAATGAAATTTTCATGGGACATACATACTTTTTACATGACTGTCCATGTCTGAATGGTCTAAATCAGGCTTCTCATCTAAAACAACATGAGAAAATGAATTATAATTTTTAATCAAGTTCATAATACTTACTGTTAATAATGCATAAAAGATTTGTGTTATCAATACATTTTGTAGCATATTTTGCATAAAGGCCTGAATACAATATTAACTGCAGTTTGAGTTTTCAATAAGTACTTAGTTATCAAAAGAGCCTGATTTTGGGCAAATTTACCAACAATGAACAGTGAATCCCAGTAATTAATCTGCACATTAAATCAAATAAAATTCCCATAGTCTGTTTCTCCTGTCTTTCTGTTTTGGATGTTCTACAACGAGGCATGTGTGTCAATATTCTAAGGTGAAAGAAAAACTAAAGTATGATTGAAGTTCTTCAGTAGCCTGTTTGCTTCTTTCCAGTGGTTTAATGGATGGGTAAGATGGGTAGAGTTTTGATGATGGTACATTTCTGTGAGGCTCTTCATTTGCACGTTTGCACTGTAAACACAAGTCAGTTTGTAACTTAAAAGTAAAAGCGCTGTATTCATTCATACATAATGTTAACATAATGGCAATGTTGTATTGTATAATTAATATTATATTGTATTTGCTTTGAGCACACTCATTTATCTCGTGGGGAGAATATTGGCCAGCATACGAGTGAATACGAGTGTGAATACGAGTATGAGACGGTGCCAAAAATCTGATAATTTCCAATTGTACTGTAAATTATAACTCAAAACATTATAACGAGAAGCTTTGAATGTATGCCGAGGATGTAAATCACTGACTGTAATGATAATTTTGTAACATGCTGACATATAGATATAGGGCCCTGAAAATGGACAGTTACTATGAAGCAGTTCTGTTGATGAAAAATTGACGTAATTCCATCCTTATCAGACAATAAGGTCAGTTACATAAAATCCAGATTATCTATAGCAAGTCCAGCAGATGACCTGAGAAAAGAGAAACATGAACACATTATGAAACCGAAGTGTAGGATCTTGAGAAAGAGGTAAAAACCCCATCATGTGTTTTATCTATGGAAATTTGAGGTGTCCCATCGGAGCATCTTTGCGTCATTATGTCCTATCCCATCTCTGTTGTGCTTTCCCATGATACCCATAGGAGCCTTGCAACAAGAAAAGGTCAGTCCCAGTGAGCCTTGCAAAATGCTAAAATTATTTGTATTGTTATAGCTTAATTTAGTTTTTTTAGCACAAAAGAATCAGTGCAACATTTTCTTCAGTTTATAGGTTACATTTACCTGTACCCCTAACCCTAACCTTAATTCTACTCTGAAGTAAAACACTAATCATTTTATTTAAAATAAACATTTGAGCCTATTTATGTGATATTTCATTATAATAAGCTATGGCCAATCACAATATATATTATATAAATTATGAATTATTATATAAGTATATTATCAATATTATATAATTATATATATTATATATTATATAATTATAGTTGCAATTATATACATATAATAAACGGCAATAACATTAACTGGCCTACCACAGTCATTGAGTCAATCTTAGAAATGCTGCTGGTTGCCCTATATTACACAGTCTTTATTCACTTTGCATAAAAATTGCCCTTTGTTAAAGTGGCAGATCGAGTTCTCATATCACCTTTCCTCCTCACTTCCACTTTTATATACTGCCCAGGATCTTTCTTTTATACCTCAACCATAAAAGAACCTGCTCAGATAAACCACTCGCTGCTATAGGGCAAAATATAGGTTTATATTCCTGTAACACAGAAAGGACAAATGATATAGTATAAATATGCCAAAATGCCATTCACTACTTGACACATACACTCACCAGGTTAATGAAGGTTCAGTTGTCGAACTGACACTAATACAGTATCCATTTGCATTGGATCTGCTAGCTGGCCCAGATTCCATTGGTTTCACCATTGCTTCTCATGCAGTTTGGGTGACTCTTCCTAAATGACTCCATCTCTTCTGTTTTATTTATAGGAGACAGGACAAAACAGAACAAAAAAGAACATTTTTATCTAATGACCATAAACGTTGTTCAGTTTAATCATTAGTATGTGTCTTCAGTCAGGGAAAGCCTGGTGATAATGAGGTTGGCTCACAGATGCTGAAAGTGACTGATGTTTGCATGTAATCCATCTACAATGCCTTTGTATTCATAAAGTGCATTTATGACTTCACTGTGTTTGTTTTCTTTTATTCCTCCCATAACATCATAGCTTCACACACCCCTGGGATAAGAAAAAAGAGACGCTGGGATGATTACATGACACTGTTGTAATCTGTCCATCAAATCTGTGCAATATAACAATTAGCATTACACGAGTTACATAATGCTATCTGGTGACAGTTATGTTGCTTTCATAATGCATCTTAATTAGTTTGAAATATAAAATATACCCATCCAGAAATATAAACATCTGCACTTTATGCATGTAAGATGACTGAGGAACTGAACAATACCAACAAGAATGATATTACAATAAATAAATAATATATATACAGCCAGGGGTAATCAGATCTTGTTGGCAAACAAAAATTGTTATGATGATTTTTACAATGTTGGAATTTGTCTGACTAACAGCCTTTAAAAAATAATAATATTTAAAGTAATGACAATAATTATTATTTTTATTAATCAAATAAATAGCATATTTCAGCACTAAAACACATTGAGAAAAGTGTGTTTCTCTTTTTTTAACATTTGCTTTATTTATTTATTGTGTGTGATTTTTGCTGCTGTAACATGTGAAATTTCCCACTTGTGGGACAATAAAGGATTATCTTATCTTATCTTATCTTATCTTAATGAGCAAGTCATTGTTCAATAAGAAACGTCAGTACTCAATAAAAAAAATGTAATTAAACAAAAATAAACATAACATTTTTTTAAATATGCAATAAAAGATCTGCTAGCTGGCCTTATAAATAGTATAGTGTATAGCAGTGGTACCGGGCCGTGGAGCAATTCATCCCGGGCCGCGGGCTTGTACCAAGCCGTACAAAAAAATTTACACTTTTAAAAATAAAAATACAATCTAAATCGGTATCAAATAAGTATGTTAGAGACTCAACTTTGCCAGTATTCTGGATGACAGTCATGGCAGAAAACCCTGAAATCACCACAACAGCACTGAAAACTTATTCTGAAAGGAACGTTTACAAGTTACCATAGCGACCAGAGTGCATGAGAGGCAGAGGAGGACATTACTCTGATCAGTGTTAGCACATTTCAGGAAGACGCTGCTAATAAAGTTACATAATTACACAGTGGATTCACCCTTATTATTAAATTTACAAAATACCACAGTTTTTGTGTTGGTTGAATCATTTCATTTTGTTGTTTTTAAATGCCTTAAATGCCCGTTTTGCGAAAGTATTGTCTGACATTAAACCAGTCCAGGGCACGAAAAAGGTTGGGGACCACTGGTGCATATTAATATAGTGTATATACGGAGGTATATTTTGTGTCTGTGTGTGTCTGTGTGTGTACCTGGAGGCCAAAAAGAGTTTTTAAAGGATCTACAATTGTTCTAAAAAATTCTAAAACTGTTTATTTACATAAAGCTGGAAAGGGTTGCAAATTGATTTCAAATACTTTAGAAATACTTGACTCTAACAAGAAGTGTCCACAATGAGTCTATGACAGGTCACCATGAAGGAAGCTAATGCTTACTAAAAAGAACATTGCTGTACACTTGAAAATTATGAAGGAGCACATTGACTCATGATATTAAGATTGAACTATTTGGGAAGAACACCCAGCACTACATCTGGTGTAAAAAGGGCACTGAATATCATCATGAAAACATACCAACTATAAAATATAGTGGCATCATGGTTTGGGCCTGTTTTACTGCATGAGCGCCTGGCAGGTTGCAGTCGTTGAGAGAAAGATAAATTAAAAAAATTGTGTTAAAAAATTCTTCAGGAAAATATGAGAATGTCTGTACGTCAGCTTAAACTCTGGAGAAGTGATGATGCAACAGGACAATGACTCAAAACACCAGAACAAGTCCACAACAGAACGGCTTCAGAAAAACAAAATCTAAGCCAGAGCCCAAACCTCAACCCAGTAGAGACACTATGGAATGACCTGAAGAGAGTCATACACATGAGACGTCTGAAGAATAGAACCAGTTATTAATTCCAACAGTTTGCATATTTTTTCCACTAGCAATATGAGTTATTAATGTCTGTTCTTAATAAAAGCATAAAACAAAACAAAGCTTCACATATTTTTTTGCCACTGTATAAATACGGCAATGTGAAAAAGTTAGGACACCCCATAAAAGCCTGTGTGTTTTTGTAACATTCTTGGATATTTAATGTCAATTTTAACAATACTGGGAGGCTTAAGTAAACAACTAAACAATTAAAAAAACATTTCAAAATCTTCTGTAAAAAGTAATGTTTGTGTGTGTACAATTAAAATATAATAAAATTTATGTTATATTTAAAAGATAAAATATAGTTAAGATCTAGAAACTCTAGAACTCTGACTGGAAGTGGTCATTTCAGACTGCAGTCATGTTTCAGTGACGATGTAAACAACCCGGGACAGTTTCCTGCATTTTGAAACTTTTATTTTCTGTCAGAAATCAGCGAGATTTAGAAATACAAAAATACAAAGTGTAAACTGAACAGTCATCCAAACACTAGCAATATTTTTATGTATTTTATTTCGTACAGCTAGGAGACAATAAGTGAATGTCCTGTAAACATTTGTTGTCTAAACTGGATGAGCCAACACATGAAAAAAGACCTTATAATATAAAACTTTATAATATATAATTTAGAACATCTTTTAGTCCCTGTGTGTAGCAGACCACTCGGAAAACAGCAGAGGGAGACAAAGAGAAGGAACAGATCTGTCAACACTGCTTTCTTATGCAAGGTGCCTTTTAAATTCAAGAAATTAAACACTGTTTTGAAATATCAGGCAAATTGCTAAAATATTATTGTTTTCAAGCGAATATCAGTGAATACTGATGTGATTATAGTTTCATTGTACATTCTTAGTTTCAGCTTGTCTGAAATTGTGCACCTGAACTGAGTTACAGTGTCTTATAAAGGTTTTTAAGGCTTGTGTGGCGTGGGGCTGTTGTAAAAAAAAAAAATTACACTAACTAAGGAATCACTCGATGTCAGCATTTTCAAAAATGTTCCACCCAAATCAAATCCAACTGAGGAAATTGAAAAGGGTGAAAACCTCTCAATTGTGATATTTCACAAGCATGAAAAATTTGGCAAAACAATAACTTGACAGCCCCTTTAAAGACAATCTTTATACAGGAATTGAAGGTTTCCATTATAAATGATTTAGCTCTGTTCACTCAGGGATGTGAGTGTCACAGTGACATGTTTCATGTAATGTGTTTCATCTGGTCACGTGTTCTGGTTATGTCCCTGCCCCCCACCAGGTGTCCCTAATTTAGCATTAGGTATACACTCCTTTGTTTTAATCTTGCGTTGTCAGTAATTGTCTGGATGTAACGTAAGTTTGTCAGTTTTGTTTATGTGCTTTGTTTTTGTTATTATTGATTAAACCAATATCATCATAGTGAAGCTATCTGCATTTACTTCTTCACCAACCCCCAGACGTTACAAAATGACCAACCCATTTTAAAGATGGAAGTATCAGATTGGACTGACTATGACCCTGGCGTCTCGTCCTGAGCTGTGAAACTTTGTGATGTCACTGCCTTCCCCAGTGCACTGTGCTGTATTTCAGCCACCGCCGGCGTCCTGGCCCACAACAGGACAGTACAGAACACAAACTTTGTCATAGCCACAGTTCCGACCACAACCTGGGCACCAGGATGCGTTTCGGCCACAGACTACACTCCAGTCTTGTTTCCAGGTTCACTGTTCGTGCCAAGGCCACCCGAGAAGCCTGGTACACAGTTTCAGCCACAGACTTTGCCCACATTCCTTGGTAATGTGCAGACAATGACTGGTTTTTAGGGCAGCACCCTGTTCTTGCGAATTCTTTACTTTTTGTGCCTGTGGATATATCTGTGTTACCAGGTGGTTTTTGTTCCTGTTCTTTTCTCTCTGTGTTTTTTTTATTGTGTCTCAGGTTTTCTTAGGTTCTGTGGTCCTTGGTTCTGTCCATGTCTAGGTCTGGTTTATTAGTCCTTGTCATAGTCCTTGGTCCTGTGCCTTGTTTTGGTTTGGTGTCATTTCATGTTAAGTCATGTCATTGTTCTGGTTTTGTGTTCTTGTTAAGTTTCTTGGTCCTGTGTTCTTGTCTAAGTTCTGGTTCTCTGTTCTCTGTCTGTGCTTTGTTTTCAGTCATGCTCATCCCCAGTCAAGTGCTTCTTAATCTGGTCTTGTCTTTAATCCTGTTTTGTGTGGTTTTGTTCTGTCACCCAGGAAGTGGTTCCTTGGAAGAGGGTTATGTCAGGGTGCCCCTCTCTAGCCTAGCCCCTCTAGTCTTTTCCAGTCATGTTTCATGTCATGTGTTTCACTTGGCCACATGTTCCGGTTACGTCCCCGCCCCTCATCAGGCGTCCCTTGTTTAGCATTATGTATATATTCCTTTGTTTACTTTGTTTAGTTGCGTTCTCAGTAATTGTCTGGATGTATCATACGTTTGTAAGTTTTGTTTATGTGCTTTGTTTTTGCTATTAATGATTAAAACCTGTAGTGAAGTCATCTGCATTTACATAATCACCAACCCCAGCATGTTACACTGAGTAGCAATTTGTTTGGTGCTTAAAATTTGTGAACCTTTTAATAATAATTTAAAAAAAGAATGTCATCACAAGTCCTAAAAGTAGACAAAAAAACCTAGTTAAAAAATGACACAAATGTTCCACTGTGAATCCAAATAAACTAAAAGCAAAACTGTGTTTATTTATATTTATACTAATGTAATGCATTGTTTTATTGGCAGATATAACTTAGGTAAGGAGTTTTAAGCTATGGTGGCCTAATAATGTTGCCCAGTAGATGTCAAAAAGTCTACATCCTGAATATGATGAGGCTTTGTAGGTTATAAACTCTATTAAAGTAAACTGCTAAAACTACTACAAGAGGATAAGACAATGAAAAAAATTATTGGGTACAGAATTTTTAAGCATTAATGGACAAATATAAACATATGCAGTGTAATGGGTAAGTCACCACTGAATGATTAGGCATTTTTCCCAGGCACTCTTCCTCCCTGCCTTGCTCTGTCCCTAGGCATCAAGAGTATTTTCCCATGATATTTCTGTGCCTCAGGGCATCATTGAACAAGATGGCCCCGTTTAAGCTGTACTGATTGGCTCTAGTGCCCCAGGTGTAACCGGGCTGCCTCAAAAGAAACAAGAACACCTTTTGTATTGAACTCCCTTGTATACAGCTAATTGAAATCCTGTAGTCATTGTCAAAGATGGGATCATTGCGAGTGGGCCTATTAGGATTTTTCATGTGGATTTCACTGGCTCAGGTAATTGTAATACTCAACATACTGCCTTAAGGGCTAGGATTAGTGAAAAAAATAATATAATATTGTTTATTGTTAATAAAATAGTTGATAAATGTCAGCTGAGTAACATGTTGTTTCTGTGTCTTTCGTAGATAAAAATCACTCATGCACAAGGTAGGTCAGCGGTTCCAGCAGCACTTAATAATGGCATCTTCTGATTTTCACATGTGGAGTAAAATTTTAAGTTAATTTTTTTATTATGTGAAGCTTAGCAATGATATTGTCTTCCATAGAGAGCTGGATTTATCCTGTTCACAGTAGAGAAGCAATTAGCAACAGTAGTGTTAAATAAAAAACATTATTATTTACATTGCTAATAACCTACAAAAGTGCTTGAATGTTTGTGAATAAACTATTTTTGTGAACCCAAATTTCTATATGTTTATATGAAATGCAACTTAAAACATAATCAGATTTTTAAACAAACCCTAAAAGTAGTTGAAATACCCTAACTAAAGAAATAAAAAATATTATATTTGATCATGTATTTGTTGAATAAATAACATGTGTGTGGCAAATGTAAAAAATCCTTAAGATTATCACTCAACTTCTTAAATCACAGTCTAGTGTTTTCAGAACTCAGAAAAAGAGGTTTATGTCTGTAAAGCTGGAATAGTTTATAAGATCATCTCTTTAGATGTCACCAATCGATAGTCAGTCAGACAGCTACTCTAGTTACTCAAGTTACTCTAGCCAAAAGTGCTTGACCAGAGATAACTCAAGTCCTCTAATAGTCTGAGAGGTTACAAAGAAACCAAAGTGAAAAATGTTGATTTTCATGAGTCCACCATCAGGAGAACATGGAAAAGCAATTGTATGAATGACAGGGTAGCAAGGAGAAAGCCTTGACCATCTACAGTTTGCTAAAGATCATGTGGACAAACCAGAAGGATACGGGAAGAATGTTTCATAGGCAGATGAAGCCAAAATAGATTGTTTTGGCTTAAATGAGGAGTGGTACAATTGTACGAAAAAAATTGCATTCCAGCATAAGATCCTTATCCCATCTGTGAACCGTGAATATTCTGGTTTGGACCTGTTTTACTGCATCTAGGCCTGGATGGTTTGTCATCATTGATAGGACTATGAAACTACAAAGCCAAAAAATGGTTCAAGAAGAATGGCCAAGTCAAAGTCATGATGTTAATCCAATTTGTCCTGTATGGACAAATGGGCTAAAATTCCTCTAAGTCAATGTACAGAACTGATCAAGAGTTAAGGTTCATTTTCTTTTGCCACACACAGATATTTTTGGATATTTTTATTTTTCAACAAATACAAGACCAAATACAATAATTTTTGTGTCATTTGGTTAAATAGGTTTTCATCATCTGCTTTTAAGATTCTGATGTTTTAGGTCACATTCATAAATAAAAATATAAAAATTGTTGAAAGGTTCACAAACTTTCAATCACCATTTTACCTTAACATTAACACATTCAGTAAATTGCTGAACATAATCTTGGTTATGTCTGACAGTAATACTAAGCTATTTTATATTAAAGTTGTAATATTGAATTTCATTACTTGTTATTTATGTATTTTTTTTATCCAGTGTTAGGAAGAGTAGCAGTCCATGTCCTCCTCACACAGACTGTTACTGAAGGACATGGATCTGATATCTGCGGCTACATTATATAATTGATTATGTAATTTTTGATGCAAAAATGACTATTGTTTTGCTTACTTTCAGATGTCAAGCATGTTTTCACATTCCTTTGAAAAATATATTATCTCCAGATTTCAATGTTTGAGAGTTAATGTTATATGGCCATTATAATCAGCTACTTTTAAAAAAAAAACTTGTGCTGAACATTAACTAATCTGTTTTTTAAATGTTATTCTCAGTTCAGCAATACAGTCTAACACAATCCAACTGAGGAGGTGGATTTTCAGGATTAACATTTTGTAAATGAAACTTAAAATTGACATTTTTTAAAGAGGCCTTTATACATTCAGAAATTGCATTCATATATTTATGTCAATGTTTCCTGTTTATATTTTCCTATAAGTATGTCTGACTCAGGGAATCTTTAAGATTCAGAGTGGCCAAAACGCACACACTCATTTATACGCGGGAGCTCAGTGGATCCCGAATCGTCATTGTTGAAACAAAGAATTGATTAATCTGATGTTCAACTCATTTAATGGGACAGTTCGAGAGAATCAGTCTATAGACTTCAGCCAGCTTACCAATTAGTTTTTTTCAATTTATTTAATCAGCTGTCTCTCTCTCTCTCTCTCTCTCCCCCTCTCTCTCTCTCGCTGTCTGTCTCTCTCCCTCTCTCGCTGTGGCTCTCTCTATCTCTGTTTCTCACTCTTGTATCTTTTGTGGCTCTATATTTCTTTCTCTCTCATACTCACTCTCCTCTCTCTCTCTCTATCTCTCTCTCTCTTGCTCTCTAACATTATCTTTCTCTCATTTTCTTCTCTCTCTCTCTCTCTCTCTCTCTCTCTCTCTCTCTCTCTCTCTCTCTCTCTCTCTCTCTCTCTCTCTCT
>JBBIGC010036397.1:0-11962 GCA_037576955.1 Lepidarchus adonis
AACTGCACTGACACCCCAGGCAACAGAATTACCATGCTGCTTGCCTAACTGTCAGGACAGGACAAATAAAAAAAAAATAAAATAAAGTAATTCACTGATACTATTATTGCTAGTTTTAGGAATGTTCAGCTTAAATTTAGCCTACTCACACATACACTATTACGCACACACCTTACAGAATCTCGCTACATACTGTACAAGAACATGCACACACATACAGTACACTCACCCACAAATGCATGTGCACACCCACACATGCACGCATGAACACACATAAAGACACACACACGCACACACATGTGTACGCACACGCCGTTCATCAAATCGACAGCTTATTTTTAAAAAATGAGTTCAGGCAGGAAGGCATTATGATTTGTCACCTGGAATGCGCACAGAATTGGGACACACATAAAATGACTTAAAATCATAGAACACCTAGAAAAAACTACAGAAAGACATTGCGTTACTTCAGGAAACACATATTTAAAACAGGACCTCACACACTCAGTATATCAGAATTCCCCTATGTTTATTTAACTAACTACAACTCCAGACAAAAAGGTTTAGTCATTCTAATTAATAAAAAAACGTGTGCAAAGAAAGTATCTCTAATCCTGAAGGTAGATTCAATATCAATATAGCTATAAACACAGACTTATGTATTGCTAATGTATACAGATTTTAACTTGGTGTTTAGCCTGGATCTAGACGGGGTCAGCAGGGTTGCTAATTACCGTAACTGGCAATCAGCCGATACATTAAAACATTACGTGAATGACTTTGGTCTTTGCGATGCTTGGCACTCTTGTCACCCCATGCTTAAAGAATATACCTTATCACCATTAGTGACCATGTACCAGTTAGAATAATAGTGAGAAAAAAAACTACCCCCTATCAAACTATGGAGATTTATTAAGTCATTAATTTGGGACCCAGACTTTATTAAGTTCTTTAAGGAAAAGTGGACAATGTTCTCTGAAACAAATGATCTGTCTGACATCTCTCCCTGTATTCTCTGGGAGATGGAAAAAGCTGTTATGCAGGGAAAAATAATTTCTTATTCCTCCTAAAAGAAGGAAAATGTATTGGAAATTGAGATGGAACATAAAATATAAAAAGATATATAAAAAGGTCATGCCACCTCTAATGAGGAGCACTTGCTGTCATTAAAAATTAAATACTAGAGGGAAAAGCACAATTTTACATACAGAGGTTACGTCTGGAGAACTGAATATAACAACAAATCCAGCAAACTCCTTGCAAACCAGCTGAAAAAGAATAAAGAAAAAGCAACGATATCCTCAATAAAAGACTCTTCTGGTAAACTAACAAATGCCCATCCCCACCCAAAAAAATTAATCATATATTCATGGAATTTTATAATAATCTATATTCAACTAATATCAACCCATTTGACTCTGACATAGAAGAATTTCTAAACTCAGTAACACTGCCTAAATTAAATGAACACCAGACTGTGGCTGTGGAGTCACCTCTCTTAGTGTCAGAACTTCCATTAACACCCTCAAACAAATTCCTACCAGGAAAGATCCAGATGGCTTCCCATCAGAATTTTACAAAGAATTCTGGCCTATGCTACAACCACTATTCCATAGAATGGTTACAGAAATCAAAGAAACCAATAGACTAACATGAACTGTGCTGTTATTAATCTCTTTCTCAAACCTGACAAAGACCTGTCGACCAGAGGAGGATGGGTTCCCCTTCTGAGCCTTGGTTCCTCTCAAGGTTTTTTCCTATACTTAGGGAGTTTTTTCTTGCCACTGTCGTCTTGGCTTGCTCATTGGGGGCTCGGACCCGGATTCTATCATCTCTGTAAAGCTGCTTTGTGACATTGTGTTATAGCACTGTATAAATAAATTTGACTTGACTTGACTTGACCCTACATCACCATTCAGTTATTGTGTAATTTCTGTCATAAATACAGGCCTTAAAATTATTTGCAAGGCCCTGGCCAGTAAAATGGAAAAAATAACTACTGACATAATACATCCTGACCAGACTGGATTCATTAAAGGTATGCAGATATGCTATCAATATTACAAGAAGGCTAATTAATTTAATGAACTACAGTAATACTAAAAAAAGACACAATAATTATCTCATTAGATGCAGAAAAAGCTTTGAATGAACTTTCTGTTAGCCACTTTAGATAACTTCCTGAATCCAGATATTATATAGCTTACCCAGTACCTGTGTCAAACAAATGTTTGACGCTCTCCAAGATTCAAGGTTAAAGGTTAGCACTATACAAGGTTGCCCACTTCACTGTTTGCTACATTTATTTAACCATTGGTAGCCAAAATTAAACAAAACGACAGTATAAAGGGAATTACAACAGCAAACCTGACACATAAAATTAGTTTGTATGCTGATGCAGCTGGGGGTTGGGGGTCTCTTCACTCCCCCTTCGCAAAGAGACTGCAACCATCCTATGGACTTGCTGCCTGGGGGACACCTTGGGACTCGGGGCACCTACCTTGTTCACTCTCTGGGTGGTGGGGCAGTGGGACTCTCCTTGCACTTTAACCAAAAACCACCTCCACCTCCTCAGCTCAGACGCATACTTGAATATAAGAACATACACATATATGGTCTTATGCAAAAGTTTGGGCACCCCTTGATAAATGTGTGTGCACAAGGTTTGAAGTCAGAATATTTGTAAAGCTTTATAATTGGCACAGACTGATATTTACTAAAGATAGCTCTTGTCATGCATCAGATCTAACGAGCGGATTAAGGTCTGAAACCTTGTAAAAAGAATCTGAGACTTTGGAACTCTTAGGGTGCCCAGACTTTTGAAGAGTGCCACAATAATAGTATTTATTTTTTTGTTCCAATTTATGGCATAAAAAGTAGCAATGCATCATTCACTGATACCACACTTTTGCACTGTATAGGCGTGAACACACAAAAAAGTAGGTGCAAGCATATTGATAAATTGATTTATTTAACAATAGCTCAGTAGCAGCTATAAATGTGTGATTGATTAACTGAAGTATGTCTGGTTTGTGCCATGTAGTATCAGAGTTCTGTGCTAGTTTTAAGTCAGTGGATCACTGGACATAGGTGCTATTGGACTAAAAATGGTATAATGTTGATTTAGATGGGAGTTTGTAGATTATCCCTAAGTGAAGCCTTTGTGAATGTCAAATGTCTAATGTAAAAAAAGTTTACCTACATCCATTGAAGTAAATTACATAATTAAGATCATAGATATATACACAAATGCCATGTTGATTGCATTGCAATATGGCAACATGGCCAGCATATTGGAGAAGTCAACCGTTTAGTGATGTGTGATTCATGATCAAATTTGTCTTGTGGGATGAGTTTTAAAGGTGAACTGAATGTACTTGTTCATTGACCAAAATTATTTGAATCACAGTACATCCATGAGCAAAATGCAATTATTAGCTGCTGTCTTAAGTCTTAACCATTAAGTCTGAATTAGCCATACTGTCTTCTTGGGAGACAGGCAGTCACTAAACAGCATGAGAAGCACAGCCGTGATGCCAGCTGACCAATGGCTGACACACTTAAGGCCCATTTATGCACAACAATAAAAGGTGCATACAGATATGAACAGAACGGAGTAACAAACTGCCCTCTAGATCAGAGGGCCCCAAATTTTTTTGTGCCACAGACCGGGAGGTCACTGTCTCCGGAATTCTGATCACTCCCTGGCCACACCTCCCTTGGGTGTTCACAGTGAGGGCCATCAGGGAGGCTTCAAATATGGACTGAAGGATAGAGTCAGCGCAAAGTCTTGTTTGTTTCAATAGTTCTGAGCGTTTCTCTTGTACTTGATTTCATAGACTCTTGGACCCTTGCATCGGTATTTTGACTACATTTTTGCATTTTCCCTTTTGTGTCCTGATCACTGTGTTTTTGATCTGGCTTTGCTTCTCGACCACGTTTTTGCATTTCCTATATGTTTCTGATCTCAGTGTTTGACCTTTTGGATTACCTTTTTGCCTTTTTCCCGTTCATGCTTGGTTACTGTGTTTTGAACTTTGCTTGTTTTGTTTTTTATGGAAGTTGCTGCCAATTCATGGATCTGTTTGTACTTGCTTTTGCACAGGACTTTATTAAAACCTTTTTATCTGCACTTCCGTCCACTTCTCCATGCTAAACTGCCACAGTAACTGTTTCTTTCAGAATAAGTTTTCAGTGCTGTTGTGGCAATCCCAGGGTTTTCTTCCAGAATACAGGCAAAGTTGATGTCTCTAACATACTTAAATGCTACGAATTGAAATCATATTCTTAAAAAAAAACTTTTTTATTGTTTGTACAACCTGCGGGCCAGTACGAAATGCTTCATGGCCCGGTACCTGCCCACATCCCGGTGGTTACGAACCACTGCTCTAGAGCATGTATCATTGTGTATGTATACTTTTGTATGAACAAATCAGATTATGCACATCTTGTTGGGTGCACTACTGAGATTGTGAGACTTTTCAAGTTTTTCAGAACTTGAATAATTTACATTAGAAATCCTGGTAGATAAGTCAAAATATCAGAATTCAATAATTATATTTATGTGGAGTTGTTTCCATTGACTTAACATGTGGACCTAGACCCACACATGTTACTTTATAATAAGACCTGGATATTAGAAACTCTTTTAAAAACTGGTCATGATGAAAGCTACTAATGTAAAAACCTATCAAAGAAATGACCTTCATACATAGATTATGTTGAAATCTCCCCCCCCCCCCCAATACTCCAGCCTGAAAGTTGTCATGACATGTGGACACAGGCTGGTTGCACCAGCACTAGGCAAAGACTTATATGTTAGGCCATCCAAGTTGCTGGAGGTGAGCTTCATGTATTGAAAAAAAAAGACTTGTCTGTTTACATCGGCCACTTCGGCTTCATGTTTGTAAACATGTTTATTGTTGGTCTACAGAGGTTACCTTCTGTAATACCTTCTGTAAAACTGAGGACAGCAGCATTGAAGAGAAAATGGTAACCGGTGTCACAGAGACATTACCCCATCACCAGTCCCACACAGAAGAGCACTCCAAATACAGCCAGCATGATTCAGCACAGCCATCCACTAATGGCCATGATGGAATCCACCAACAAAATAATTATGGGGATTATATAAGTCTCATTAAAGAAGGCTCGATGAAGGAAAGTGATGCTTTGTACAGTGCCATTACAGCCAGTATTGAAGACCTGACGTAAGAGTGTTATGCCCTAAAGTTTTGTCTTTCCTTAGCTTCCATTGAATAAACCTTGTAATGCAGCTGAAAATAAAACTGTTGTAATGTAATCAGTGTAATTAATAAAGTTTTGTACGAAATGTATTCATTTACTCTCAACCTAAACATTAGTCTGTCAGTAAACTAATAGACATTGCAAAAAAAGAAATCCTAATTGGCAACATTTAGAAAGAACTTGGATAGAAGATAAACAGCAAAAATGTCTGCAAGTTCAGCACGAACCACTCCAGTGCCCTTATGGTGCACTCCGGGGGTTCAGAGGACTTACGTACAACCCAAATAATACAATGTCCTAATAAAATGTTCTGATGACAAGGGGATGAGCGAGGAAATGATACATCTTGGATGTTCAAGAAGAGAGTTCCTTTGTCTGCTGATGGAGGCAATTGTAATTGTCTTGTTTTGTTTTTGTGTGCCACATGCTTTTGTTTTGGTTTTCATGCCATGTGTGTTTTTTTTCCTGTCTTGTCACATGATTTGGTCATGGGTTCCTCACCAGGTGTTTCTTCTTGTCACTGCGGGCTGACGACCGGGACAATTAACTTTGCGTCTGGCGGGTGGACAATGAAAGCCGCTATGTCCGGTGGGCTCGCCAAGGTTCCTGGACCCTGGACCCAGCCCCAAAGAGAAGCTCCTGTTTCTAGCGAGTATTCTAGAGTATCCTGATTCTGGGACTGATGCCTCCTCAGTCGGAGAAGCCAAGAAGATCCCACGGCACAGAAGGTGGAATGGACGGAGGGGAAAAAGCTCAAAAGCCAAGGAATTGACCCCTCCAGTGACGGAGTCACCGGGAGATTCAGTTCAGTTCAGGACCCACCTTCCCAGCCAATTGAGGATGAAAGCTCACCTCCCTTTCAACTAATGAAAGACAAAGACAAGCTTCCTGTGCAGTCCAAGTGTGTTGAGGGCAAGCCATGTTTCCAGCCGGGAGGAGAAGCAGTGAGCTACAAGGGGCCAACAAACAATGATGTGTGCCGGCTTTGTTCAAGGCCAGTGAGCCCAGTTTCAGGACGTTCAGAGAAGCCGAGGAGAGGCATACCTCGTTCAGTGGCGACTAATGCCCAATCGCCGCAACCTCAGAAAGGAAACTCCAAGCCACAGCTTGAGCGTGCAGTTTTGCAGCCTCCACTGGGAGGTGTGCACATGGGTGGACAGTCACTGCCACAACATATGCCACAGACTTCTTGGTGTCTGCCACCTTATCATGTAACAGTCGTTCATACTTGGCTGTATTTCATATGCTGTTACAGAAAATTGTATGATTGTATGAGAAACTGGCAAGTGCAAGACATTTCTAATCCAGTAGGGTGCAACCCAAAAAACTAAACAGAGCTTGTAACACCAGAGAATAAAAGCTCACGTGTTCTCCAGTCAGAGAGCGTGAAAGTAGCTATCGTGCTTTAATGCATGCTCAAGCATAACGAGATTACAAAGATACCATCCATCATATTTGTTATGGTGGGAGCTGCATATGAACGGTTAATGTTTTGCTGTGTTATGTGCTTGTTTTCTTTTTGGTTCTGCTGTTTGGTATGGTATTTCTTTGTGTGGATCTATTGTGTTTGGGGATTTTGGGGACAACGAAGCAACACCTGAGACTTGTATTTGAAATACTTTCCTATATCATCTCTAAACTACATAGACATTTAACAAAATATATGTTACTATGGACTCCTACATTGTACAATGCATACAGTGATTCCACAGAATCCTGATTATTGCTGCTGACCTGTATATCTGAAGCCTACTCACAATGTATGCATGGAAATATTGATGTTATTTCTTTTGTTTGTGAATATAGACATTGCTAGTGAACGTAAGTTCCCTCCCTCTGTTTGATGTCTTGGTTCATACATAAGCAATGGGTCCATTACAATCGTCCAGGGTGGAATATGGACAAGCCCGTGGTTAGTCCAGCGAGTATGAGCTCGCCAGTGAATTCATCTGTGCCCAATGACTTTTGTATGCTTATTCCAATGTATGCAGGTCTGCCTGTTGGTTTTCACACCAGTCTAGTCTAAGTTCCTGTGCCCCGTACTGTAGTGTTTGACATTATTCTACAGGTTTTTTTTTCTTTTTTTGTTTCAGTTGTTTTGTTTATATTCAGGTCTGTGTTCTAGTTTTGGTTTTTGCTTCTGGTCTGAGTGTTTTGTGTCATTGCTGACCCTTGTTGTGTGACTTCTTGTCTTATTCTGTTTGGGTCCTGTGTTTTTGGCTCTGTTTGCTGTATTAGTATGTTCCCTGTGGTTCTGTGTTTCTGTTTTCTCTTGGTGTGTTTTGCCATGTTAAGTGTCTGCCTGTGCCTTTTTCTATTTTTGTCTTTCATGTTTGTTTCTAGCTGTATTCTCTGTAGTAGTCATACTATACAGTGGTGACCTAGTGGTTCTGTGTTTTCTTAGTGTTCTGTTGTGTTTTCTGTGTTTCATGTTTTTCCATGTTTTTTTGTTTGTTCTATTCAGGTTTTTGTTTGTGTTCTTTCCTGGTTTGTGTCTTGGTTTTCCGTATTATGCCAGTCCTTGCCATATTTGGTCTTTTGTCCTGTTCTCAGTGTGTCCCTGGTTCAGTTTAATGTTCCTGGTCTTGCTCGGTTCTGTGTATATTGTGCCCGGTTTTCCTGTGTTTTTATTGGTTCCAGTTGGTTCTGTTTTTGTGTTTAAGGTGGCTAGGACAAGCGCCTTAGGGGTATGCTTTGTTTTTGTGTGCCACATGCTTTTTTTTTGGTTTTCATGCCATGTGAGTTTTTTCCCTGTCTTGTTACGTGAATTGGTCATGTGTTCCTCACCAGGTGTTCCTTGTGTCTCTGTGTTTGTCGCGAGTCAATAGTGAGATGTAACATGTCCTTGTGGCGTGTTTGTCTTTGTTTTTGAAGTATATCTTAGTTCGTAGGTTAATAAACCTGCAGCGTTATTTAAGATCCGGGTCTGCGTTTACTTCTATGCTACACTACAAGCGTTACAGCAATATCACTGTCCGGCATGTTTGAAGGACACAAAGGCCTTCTGAACATGGCTCTAGATTCCAAAGGTTTGTGTACCCTAAGTTGGTCTAAATACTCTTTAACTGATTAAGCTATTGGCTGACTGTACATAATTCCTGACAAACTGCTTTCCTTGTTTTCTAGCTGTACATGAGAATATAGATATTTTATTGCTGGTACAGCCATAGCTGTGAGTTTGTTGCATTGAGGCCCAGCCACTGGATTCCTGTCAAAAACACTGTTCATGTATTACAGTAGGACCAGAAAGCAAACCAGTCCTTGATGATATCACAGATGTTAACTTGAATGAAAAGCTCATTATTTTTTACAGAAGTACATTTATATTGGCTATTGCCAATAATATTAATGTTGAATATTTGAGTGGATGCAGCTTGTAATGATTAGACCCTAGGGAATCACTCATAGTTACCATTGACAGCAGGTATATAACCCAACTGTTATCAGGAGTAAATAACTGCAGTGGTTTTCAAGTGCTTGTAGGTTTAGACTACACACTTGTTCAGTCTTTTGAGAGTACTAATGCTAGTACTAATAACATTTCTGGGTTTGTCCCTATTCAAGCATGGCTGATTTCCTAATAATTAATTAGTGCAGCAGTCCAGTACATTATGGTAATTAAATGAAGTTTTTTTCTTTTTAAATATTTTTAGATTCATGGATGGATTAAACACCTTTAGTGTCTTCCAGAAGATCAAGCTACATCTAGAAGCTTTTTTCTCCGTCCTTTGTTACAGTCCAAGTAAACTCACAGCTGACACCATAGATTAATTGTTTCAAATTAGACAGTCAGAGATAGGCAGCAACAAGAGAAACAATGAGAACCAGATTGTGATTTTCTGGAGGGTCTTCTTGCAGGACATAGAAGGTGAATATATATTTGTGCATTAGTTAACAATTATTATCTAAGCATACGAACACAGTTACTGTCCACATATTAGTTAATACTAGTGTCTAGTTGCAGTCATGTATCAACATTCAGCATACATAATTATTTTGTGGAAAAATTTATAGAGCCTTGGTCGCACCAGCACTGTGCAAAGATTTATACGTTAGGTCATCCAAGTTGCTGGATGTGTGCTTCATATATTGAAAAAAAAGACTTGCCTGTTTACATTAGCCACTTCAGCTTCATGTTTGTATGCATGTTTATTGTTGGTCTACAGAGGTTACCTTCTGCAATACAACATCAAGCATGACTGATTTCCTGGTAGTAAATCATTGATTAGTGCAGCAGTCCAGTACATTTTATAGTAATACAATTAAGTTTTTTTTTTTCTTTTAAAATATTTTTAGATTCATGGATGGATTAAACATCGTTAGTATCTTCCAGAAGATCAAGTTATATCCAGAAGCTTTTTTCTCTGTCCTTTGTTACAGTCCAAGTAAACTCACAGCTGACACCATAGATTAATTGTTTCAAATTAGACAGTCAGAGATAGGCAGCAACAAGAGAAACCATAAGAACCAAGTTGTGACCTTCTGGAGGGTCTTCTTGCAGGACATAGAAGGTGAACATACAGTATATTTTTAATTTATAGAGACTTGGTTCTGTTGACACAGGACAATCAGTAAGTTTAAAGTAATACAATTTCATTCAACATCTCCTAGCTTAGGATGCATAAATGCAATTTGTAAATATATACGATAAATGCTTAAATCACGTTATGTTTAAATTATGTTATCACACATAAAAGTTTAAATCAAGTTATAGCTTGGATTGCAGAGTGAAAGAATACCTAGCACTGTTTGCTCATAGAAGCATAATACAAGACAGTAGCCTCCTGATAAATGACTGAAGCTGTTGATTATTTATGTTTATGAATACTGTCACTCGACCAGGCCGTGACACTGATCCTGCTGCCGGCTCGGAGAAGGGGTCGCTCGGCAAGATCAGCACCATGGCCAGCGATTGTTTTTCTCTGGCTCAACACGTGCTGAATCATAGAACAAACCCAGATGGCACTCCGCCCCGCTCTGGCAACTCTCCACGGCTGGCACCAGCACAGAGCCCATCAAGCCAGCCCCTGCTTGGTATAACCTACTTACTATGTTATTGGTCAGTTTGACCCATTCCAGTTTTTGTGTTGACCAAAGTACTGGTCAACCTTTCTTTTTCTTCATGAAAGTTTATGACTTTTCCTTATCTGGAGTCATGAACTGATGTGCAAAATATGGACACATTGATGTGTCCTGTAATGTCTTTGGCCCGCACACTTTTATGCAAGTAAAAAGCTGTTCAGATCTAAAATAAACATTTCTCTTTGATGTACTTTTTTTGATTGCCCAATTACTAATTTTTATTACCTCTGAATATAAATTCAGACCCGCAGGCCTAACTTGGAGAGGAAGCATGTTTTTCAAAAGAAATGGAAGCCATTGGATCAGACTGACTTGCATGCTTGTCTTGGAATTCTGGTATTAGCTGGAGTATACAAGACAAAGGGAGAAGCAACTGCAAGTCTATGGAATGAATAGAATGGAAGGTCAATCTTTTGAGCAACGATGTCTCTGGAAACATTTCACGAGATATCTTGTGTGATCCGATTTGACAACCGCGAAACCAGAGCTGGTCGATGTGAAAGAGACAAACTTGCTGCAATCAGAGATGTATGGGATAAATGGGTGGAAAGTCTACCTTTGTTGTACAACCCTGGTCCCCATGTCACTGTAGATGAGCGCCTTGTCCCATTCAGGGGTTGCTGTCCTTTCCGATAGTATATGCCCAACAAGCCGGACAAGAATGGCATCAAAATATGGACAGCCTGTGATGCAAAATTTAGCAATGCATGGAATATGCAAGTGTACACTGGAAAGCTATCTGGAGGAGTATCTGGGAAGAATCAGGGGTGGTGCAGAAGCAGGCGGTGCTGCAGATGAGTGAAGGGCTGCAAGGGCATAACATCACCTGTGACAACTTTTTTACATCCTACTGGCTTGGAGATGAACTTTAGAAGAGAAAGCTGACTATGTTGGGAACAATTAGAAGAAATAAGGCAGAACTTCCCAGTGAAATTCTGAAGATGCATGGAAGATCTCTGCATTCCTCAATATTTGTTTACACTGAGAAAGCAACTATTGTTTCATAATGCCCAAAGAAAAACAAGAATGTTCTTGTCATGAGCACGATGCACACAGATGCATCTGTGAGCACAAGAGAAGACAAAAAAACATAAATGATCCTGGACTACAACTCCACCAAAGGAGCCGTAGACAATCTTGACAGCGGCATACAGCTGCCAGAGCAAAAAAGCTCGTTGGCCCTTGGTAATTTTCTACAACACTGTGGATGTGTCTGCTGACAATGCCTATGTCCTGTGGACTAAAATCAACCAACATTGGAATGCCGACAAATTATACCGACATTGGCTTTTCCTGGAATAACTGGGCAAAAGTCTTGTCGCTCCCAAGATCCAGAGGCGTGTCTTTTACTACATAGTTCTTACAAATTCAAACTGTATTGTATGTCTGTGTTTTAAAAGTTTATGTAATGGAAAAGTTTGGAAAAGTTTTTTTGATAATTCTGAGTGGATTTTCAAAATGACCTGCAACATAATCAATGTGATTTTTTTTTCAACATTATACGAGGGTTAAAAAGACAGCCAAGTGGGGAGAATGTCGCTGCCTTTTGTGTGCCGCACATACAGGTCCTTCTCAAAAAATTAGCATATTGTGATAAAGTTCATTATTTTCTGCAATGTACTGATAAACATTA
>JBBIGC010036434.1:0-11961 GCA_037576955.1 Lepidarchus adonis
ACACACACACACACACACACACACACACACACACACACACACACACAGGTGGAGGGTGAACTGTAGGGGAGCTGTCTGTTATAACCGCTTCCTCTTCCTGCTCTTCTCCTCACGGTGTGATGGCTGCCGCCTTGAGAGGAAACCTTCTATCATTGGCCAAGGTGAGTGGAAATTTCATCCGTGTGTTCGTGCTGGAAGACATTACTGGTAACACCGGTTTTCGCAGGAGATTCCAGCAGATATGGAGCTGCGCGGCTGGTAAGCTCGTGTGGCTAACATTTACCTCAGGAAGCGTTGGAGAGCAGCTCCCTCGCCCCAAATAGTGTAAAAACACAGACACCTTCACCTGCCAGCTCAAGAACAGCGTGGTTAAAGCTGATATATATGTTTAGGAGTCAGGTTTAAGCTTCTGGAGGTGTTTTCTGTGGAAAAAACTTTTTTCCTTGGGTGGTGTAAACTAGCATGCTAACATGCTAAATGTTTATAGTGAGGCTAATGAGATGAATAACGTTTAAAATGCTGAAAATGGAAGAAACTGGGTCAGACATTAAAGTTCAGGGTGTACAAGATATTCAGGAATGCTTTTTTCAGTCAAGAGGGTGGACATTTTAGTGCTGTTTCTAGTCGTGTCTATTTTGAGCTTCTTTAAAATTTTGAGTTGGAGCCAGAATAGACTTTACTTTTCCATGAAGACCTGTTTTTGATAGAAAACTGTATGCTGTTTTTTATTTCTTTAAAAAAATCACCATTTATTCTCTGCTGTTTAGGTTGAGGTAGTAAAGGCAAGGTTATACTAGGACTAAAATGACACCATCTAAATTTAGTGTTGGAGCTCACAGGCCGTGGGACCTTTGACTCATGATCCTCCATGTTGTGACCCCGCAGGGCCTGAGGGCTGCCGGCCTGCAGCCGCTCTGTTCCCGCTTCCTGAGCCTGACGGCGGCTCGGGACGTCCCGGAGTCTCCCCCGGCCCGAGCCGACAGCACCTTCAAGGTCACCATGGTGCCCGGCGACGGGGTCGGGCCGGAGCTCATGACCGCGGTCAAAGAGGTGTTTAAGGTACGCAGATTCACCTGAGAGACTGAAGACACTTTCCTGTACTGTCTGAGCGTGTGAGTCTCCAGAGAAATGTGTTTTCCTGACAGATCCAGGGAGAATGAGTGTATACTTGGACCTTTTTTATTTGCAATATGTCATGGGGTGTCAGAAACCACGTAATCCAGTGTATTGGAGTTAAAACAAAACTTTAATCACATGCGTTCTTCCTGTGCCTTCATTCTCGCTCATCTTTCTAGAGAATTTGAATGGTCTGTGTTCAGGGCATTTCTATCAGTTACTGGTCTGTGTTCATACCGACCTCACTTGTAGGAATTCTGACTCTAATGATGTTTGGCTGCTCTCTCTTCCCCTCCAGGCGTGTGACGTACCTGTGGAGTTTGAGGAGTTCCACCTGAGTGAGGTGCAGAACATGGCCAGCGAGGAGAAGCTGAACGAGGTGCTCACCTCCATGAAGTCGAACAGGGTTGCAATAAAAGGTAGAGTATGATTCTGCTGCGCTTGTTGTTCAGCTGTATGTTCTCACCAGGACTGTCTCACATACACACACACACACATCTTTTCGCACAATGGCCAGATTAGAAAATAATTTGTGTGTATGTGTGTGTCATCACAGGAAAGATTCACACCCCAATGGAGTACAAAGGAGAACTAGCGTCCTATGAAATGAGACTAAGGTCCTGCTTCATTCATAGCACATCATGCACTGATGCCATAGGAAAAAACATTAACACATTACATTAAGGCATTTATTTATTTATTTATTTATTACTAATAGATTGGCTTCTTTATTAAGGTATTTATTTATTTATTTATTTATTTATTTATTACTAAAAGATTGGTTTCTTTATTAAGGCATATATTTATTTTAATTAATTAATTAATTTATTTATTACTAATAGATTGGTTTCTTTAAGGCATTTGTTTATCTATTTTTATTTATTTATTTATTTATTTATTTATTTATTTATTTATTTATTTATTACTAATAGATTTCTCGTTTTCTATTCATTTATAAGTCCACAAATTAGTAGTTATTAGAAAAAAGTTCACCTGTTTTTATTTATTTTATTTTTTTTAAGTATTGTATTTTTTTTTATTACATTAATTCCTGTATAATTAATTCTCATTTTATTTTAATTACAGGAGGAAACTGGACCTGTTTGCTAACGTGGTGCACGTGAACAGCCTGCCCGGCTACAGCACCCGGCACAATAATCTGGACCTGGTCATTATCCGCGAGCAGACGGAGGGAGAATACAGTTCACTAGAGCATGAGGTTGTAACTTTAAATAAGAACAGAATATTCACCTTCTTTTGTGAATTTATGAGTACTGAGTGGCAAATCACGAGGTGTGATTAGATTTAACCGCTTTCTCGTCTCTATCTAAAGTGCTCGCTGTTTAGTTGTGCTTATTTATTCCATACCTGCTTATCGTCGGACTGATGATGAATTGTTTGCGTACAGAGTGTGACGGGAGTCATCGAGTGCCTGAAAATCATCACCAGGGAGAAATCTCGCCGCATCGCCAAGTTTGCCTTTGACTACGCGACCAAAAAAGGTCGAAGCAAAGTAACAGCCGTCCACAAGGCCAACATCATGTGAGTGGGACACTTTCTAGTTAAAAAAATAGTGTATAATTCAAGATAAACAGCTGTTCAGAGGTTTGAATGCCGTTATATTTCTGGCTCTCAGTGGTGGTGTATGGATCCAGGGGTCACAATAACTGCAGCACAAGTGTAGACATTTATTTACTTGTCTGTTATAAATGATATCGATAATATTATAAATGATTACGGTAAATGGTGGCAAATCTGAAACATTTTGGCCGTAGTCAGCTGGGATTGGCTCCAGTTTACCTGTGACCCAAAATGGAAAATCAGTAAATACATTTTAGTCGTAAGGTTTACGTCAAAACGATGGGAAAACATTTCAGGAGGTTTTGTGTGGTGACTTTTTGAAAAAGCAACAAAATAAAAAGATACGACCAACACAAAAACTGTGGTATTTTGTAAATATAATAATAAATGTGAATCCACTGTGTAATTATGTAACTTTATTAGCAGCTTCCTCCTGAAACGCGCTAACAACTTTGAGAGTAACATCCTCCTCTCTGCCCCATAATGCTCTCTGGTCACTATGGTAACGCATAAACTTTCCTTTCAAAATAAGAGACACTACCACAAAACAAATATAAAGTACATGAAAATATACAACTCACCACAACGCTAAATCAATGAGCCCTGAGCTTGTTTCTCTGCACTGGGACATTGGGACAAGTGTGTAATGCTACTCCGCCATTTTGTTTCGGTTGCTGTGACGACAGAAAACCCAGATATTCACACAGATATGTTGTCGGAAATGGTAACAGGGTTTTCAGTGCTGTTGTGGTGATTTCAGAGTTTTTATGCCGAGACTTTCATCCAGAATACCAGCAAAGCTGATGCCTCCAACATACTTAGATACTACGGACTGAGATCCTATTAAAAAAAACAAAACTTTTAATTTGTACGGCCGGCACAAAATGCTCCATGGCCCGTTACTGGTGGTTGAGGACCCCTGGCTTAGACCACTTCTGGACTTAATGTCTGTATAGGAGGGTCTCTTTCACTATCTCTGATCTCAACAGGAAGCTTGGAGATGGGCTTTTCCTGCAGAGCTGTGCTGAAATTGCTGAGCTCTACCCCAAAATCAAATACGAGAACATCATCATTGATAACTGCTGCATGCAGGTACTGAAAACATGCTAGGAGTCTTTGATTTATCTCGTTCATTTGTTCACACTGTATCGTTTTTAATGTTCTGCTGGATTCAACCCTTTGCCTTTTTTCAGCTGGTCCAGAACCCATACCAGTTTGATGTTCTGGTGATGCCCAATCTTTATGGAAACATCATTGATAACTTGGCGGCGGGTCTGGTTGGCGGAGCTGGGGTGGTGCCAGGAGAAAGCTACAGTGCAGAATACGCTGTGTTTGAGACGGTCAGTGCTTCATTCTGTTAAATACAGACCAGTGAAATCATGAATGAGGATTCAGAAAATCGAGCCATGACTTGGTATCCTGCAGGGTCGACTCCTGTAATGCTCTTCTCTTCTCATAGGCCTCCACAAAAAGACCGTTAGATGGTGCTGCTGGTAGAATTTGAACTAAAACTAAGAATAGAGCATATAACTTTATTTCTCACGTCTCATTTCTTTAAAGTCTTAAGACATAAATGTAACCTAGTGCATAAAAAGACATTAAGTGTGAACATTTTTAATTTAAACTTTTTTTTTTTTGTTGGGTCAGTATTCTTCGATGGGACAGTGCGTTTTGGTTCCAGGTTGTAGTTCTTTCTCTCAGGTCCAGGTGGAGCTGTACTAACACTAAAACTGAGACCAAGGTGGGACTGATGTTGATATAAACTGTAACTCGCTCTGAGTTTATCTTGTTGTAAATGATCTTGCCTTGTCTTTATAACCTCTGCTGGTTATCTTTATGATGATGATCTAATTAATAGCCTAGTCTATATCTGCGGCTTATCAATATTAAAGGAATGGGGAAAGAACGGTGGTCCACTACTCTGATTACCGCCCAAAAGTTTGGGCCTCCTGGTCAATTTATGTATTTTGTTTTAGTAAAAACTAAAGTTAAATAATTATTTAATAACAGTTAAATAATCACACACTCTATAGAGAACACATTTTAGTGCACGTCATATGTTAAGTCTGAGTTTTCTGAGCTGTGATTTGTTCTTGAGAACCTCTGCGATCCTCAGGAAGCTCCTCATGGATGAGATCTCAGGGACTCAAGGCAACACATGAGCGTATCAGCAGAATTACGTTTGTCAGGTTGCACAAGCATTTATACTTTGGTTAGGCCCAATAGTTTGTCAGTCTCCTTCTACAATAAAGAAAAACTGCACCATATATGGAGACTAGTGGGTTTAAGGCACACGTAGAAGTAGAAAGTAAAGTACTTTTTTCTGCTGACTAGACTTGTTCCTAAAACAAAAGTTGACACTTCTTCACTCAAATACCAACCGACGCATGAGGGTCAACTCGACCCAACAGCTCCTAAATGTAACATTCAGAATGACTGAAACTTGCTCAGGTTTGTTCCTGTAGAGAAAGAGCTTATTTTAGACATTGTAAGCCCATGTGGCTTAATGGCTTCTGGATCTCTGTTATTAAATAGACATTGTTCCCGTGTTCTGGCTATAAAACATAACCTAGGAGGAGAAGGTGGAAGATGAATTGGTCATTTGAAGAGCATGTAAAATGATGCCCATTGTGTGTAATATTTAAATCAGCATTCCAACAAAGTTAAAAATATGTTTTGTTGTTCTGAACCTCAGAGCGTGAGACTTAGTTACATAAACAGAGTAGATAAAGAACATGAATAATAAGCTTAAGAATTAGAAATGAAATGAAGTCACAACACCCATTCGTTTTACATATGTATTCTTTTTGTTGACGTCCAGTCAGGTTCCGGGGCAGGGCTGCGCTTGGAGCCCATTGTTGTTCCCTTTGTTCTTGTTTCCTTAGTGAGTCTTCCTTTCATGGGACTCCTCTTCTACCCATGGTCGTCACAGTGTCCAGGTTACATCCTCACCCTTTCCTCTAGTCTGACCTCTACAGAGGGACGTATTGAAGTTCCCCCGTTTGCGCAGGATCCAAATGGGCTGCCCAAATAGAGAGCAATGCAGAGAGAAAGTGCATGCTAAAAAGTAGGAAAAAATGGCTGATTGTACTGTTCTTGTGTTTTACCTCCATCTGTTGTTCAGGGGGCCAGACACCCTTTCGCTCAGGCTGTAGGGAGGAACATTGCCAACCCCACCGCGATGCTTCTCACTGCTGCTAACATGCTCCGGCATCTCAAGTGAGTTTACCATCACTCTGTCACAAATCTCTGTAACTCTGTTACATCACCTCCTGAACGTTTACCTCTGATACTTCTTTACACAAGTAGTAGTTTCACAAAAGCTTGAGGTCATAGCACAGCTTCCAGTTTTTTTTTTAACCAATTGGCCAGTGTCTAGTGCCACAATATATTTAAAGTGCCAGGTTCACTTGCACACCCAAGGAACATGCTTCTGGATGGTAGCATCTCACTAGTGCACTCAAACAAAGATATATAGTACAGTACACACACGATACATAAGAGTAATTTACACAACGCAGTAGTATATGCTAGTGCATTTTATATATAGTTGTGGCCAAAAGTTTTGAGAATGACTCAAATACTGGTTTTCACAAAGTTTGCTGCTTCAGTGTTTTTAGATCTTTTTGTCAGTTGTTTCTGTTGTTTTAAGGTATAATTACAAGCATTTCATAAGTTTTAGAAGCTTTTATTAAAAATTACAAGTTCATGGAAAGGGTCAATATTTGCAGTGCTGGCCCTTCTTTTTCAATTCACCCTGGCAATCTGTCAATCAACTTCTGGGCTAAATTCTGACTACTTGCAACACATTCGTCCATAATCAATGCTTGGAGTTCATCAGAATTTGTGGGTTTTTGTTTGTCCACCGTTCTCCTGAGGATTTATCGAGTTCTCAATGTAATTAAGATCTGGGATTTTCCTGGTCATGGACCCAAGATTTCAACGTTTTATTCCCCAAGCCATTTAGTTCTCACCTTGGCTTCATTCTTCACCAAACTGTTCTTGGATGGTTGCTGTTGAAGGATGTTTTGGTGTCTGTCATTATTCATAGCTGTGTTCTTAGGCAGAATTGTGAGTGATTCCACTCCCTTGGTGAGAAGCAGCTCCTCACATGAATGTTCTCAGGTGGCTGTTGGCATGCTTGATGGTAGCGCTCACCTTTTCTTCTCTGGACAATCATTTTTCCGGATGCCCCTAACAATCCAGAAGCCCTTAGCTTCAATCTCTGTACTTTCTGCAGAAGATCAGCCTGTCCCTGATGTTCTTCTTGGAGAGAAGTGGCTTCTTTGCTGCTGCTCTTGACATCATTTCATCCTCCAAAGTCTTCACTTCTGGTGGCACCCCATCCCATAGTCCTGGCGCTTGCTGGACTTTCTTGAAACTTTCTTCATAACAATTGAACCTCTCTCCTCAATGTTCTTGATGATCTGCTAAATGGTTGATTTGGGTGCAATCTTAGTAGCAGCAGTATCCTGCCTGTGTTTCCTTTTTATTTAGCGCAATGATGACCGCATGTGTTTCCTTGCAGGTAACTATGGTTAACAGAGGAAGAACAATGATTTCAAGCATCACTCTTTTAAAGCATCCAGTCTGTTATTCTAAATCAGTCAGCCTGAACGAATGATCTCCAGCCTCGTGCTCTCTAACCTGTGTTAACTAGAAGAACACTTAATGGACTCAGCAGCTCCTTTTGTGGCTGAAATGCAATAGAATTTTTTTTCGGGTTCATTTTCATGGTAAAGAAGGACTTTGCGATTCATCTGATCACTCTTCATAACATTCTGGAGCAAACTGCCATCATAAAAACTGAAGCAACATTGTAAATATGTGGTAACATTTTGTGTCATTCTCAACTTTTGACCGACTGTATACGGTACGCAAAGCTAAATGTAACAATTTACAATAAATATACTATAAACAAGAAAGTATGTTATACAATATGTACAGTATATCTTGTTTTCATTATAAAATGGTGGACAATGGACCATATAAACAGTTCTGGAAGAGTACAGTTTTTGTAGGGTGCGCAGGGGGGCACCAATGATCAAGATCAAGCCCACAAATAATCTTAAGGTCATGATGCTTTTCCAACCTTGACTGGTGTTTCTTTGCTTGTCTTTCAGTCTGGAGTATCATTCTAACATGGTGTCTGAAGCTGTTAAGAGAGTCATAAAGCAAGGCAAGGTGAGGCCACCGTAGTTGTATCAGCATGAAATAGAAAGGTGGAGGTTGGGGGTGAGTGTGGAGAGTGGGCCTGTTCTAACACGTGTAATAATGACCGTTGTGGTGGAGGGTTTTCTGGACTCACCACTCTTAAGTAACTGCTTTACTAATGGACCAACTTCTTCAATGCAGCTTTTCTGTCAGTCTATAGCACACGTGCCAGACTCGGGTCCTGGAGGTCGGTATCCAGGACGGTTTGGTAGTTTCCCTCCTGGTGAGTTGAAGAGTCTGAGGAGGGAAATCATCATAACTGTGCTGGACGCCGGCCTCCAGGACTGGAGTTCCACCCCGATGGTCTATAGACCCTTACAGCGATGACAGGGACCTGAGTGGTCTTGACCTGGAGGTGCACTGTGGGTGTTTTGTACTTGGCACCTCCGCATTGTGGGTGGCACTGTCGCCTCGCGGGTCCTGGGTTCGGCCCCCGGGGAGTGTACAAGCTCTCCATGTGTTTGTGTGAGGTTCTCCGGGTTCCTCCCACAGTCCAAAGGCTTGTGGTTCAGGTTGACTGGCTGCTTGGTGTATACACAACGCTTCCTTCTGCTTAGCGCCCAATCACCACCACCACTAACCGTGTTTGTCGCAGTCCTAAGATAACCCCTGCTGCACCGTCCCGTCCTCTTCATTTGAACATTTTAAGGATGTTGAGTGTCTCCTCACAGTCTGTTTGTGTGTGTGTGTCTCAGGTTCGGACGCTAGACCTCGGTGGTTACAGCACTACCGGTGACTTTGTCCGTGCAGTTGTGGGCAACCTGCGCCATCGTCCCGCTTCCTAAGGACCCTGTGTGAAACCACTCCCTCCCTGACTGTTCACTGGGGCTGGATTCACACAGGCTGCACCAATGTTCTTCCCTCAAAACCTGATCTTCTCTTTCCCCTTTCTCCCCAAGGACATGACTCAGAACAAGTGATGGATGGGTAAAGGGTTTTAAAAGGACGTTGGACTATTGCAACATCATGTCTGATCTCGTCCCACAGCGGCGCTGCCGTACTCAGGGCTGCTTTGGGTGTTTTTACTTTGTGTAGATAATGTACCTCCCAGAGGATCTGGTGCTGCTCTACACATTATGGGCTGTACTGTATATAAACTCTAGTTTTTGTGCAGAAGTTCCCTTTAAAGAAATGAAACGCATCTTAAGAAGTGAACTGACTTTTCCTTTTATTTTTAAACCCTCAATCTCAAGACCTTCTGTTGTATCTCTCTTTGCCCCACCCCGGTCCTGCCTCTCACGTTCCGTATACAGGGGTTCCTCGACTTATGATGGGGTTCAGTTTGTCATTGTGCATCACAAGTTGAATTTTGACTTTGAGTCAAACCCCCTGTGTTTTGCCCTGGGCTCATTCCCCCGTCTGTCCACCAGAGGGAGACATTCACCCACCTGAGGCTCTGTATTGTATTTTTCTGAGCGTTTTATTAGTTACTTTCACTTTTCACACCATAAAGTCGAGGAGCCCCTGTAGATGTTCATACTGTAATGGGTCACGTTGAATTTCCAGCCAATATCAGCGCTCGGCTTGGTGCCGTTCAACTCTTTTGATGTTAAAAATATACAAATTCTAAATATTTAATATACCCCTGCAGTGGATAGTGGGGTAACACTTTACCGAAGAGCACAATGCCACTAGTTACATAAACTATTTTTAACAGTGAGTTTTCTTGAAATAAATTGAATTCATCAGACTGATCACAATGAAATTTCAACTGTCGATTGATCAGCTCTGAAAACCCCAGGAAATGGAAACGAGAGTTGTTGGAAAACAGAATGGGGAACAGTAATTGATTGGTCTTGATTTAGTTGTTTTTGTGAAAATAAAATGCCCCTACAGTTCTGAGTAATAGCAGTTGGTATAAAAAGTGAATAAAGCTTCTCTGCAATCAGAAGTGCTCTAATGAACAATGTCTGGAACGACTAATTTTACGATTTTCAGAGAGAGATGCACTATAACCTGCAAGTCCTGCTGCCTCCCTCCCTTAAATAAGTGAACCCTGTGTTTTCTATTTTTCTACTACAACTACTAACAAATTATTTTTCGTATACAAAATGAATTTTCTACCAAAAACGGTGATGGATCAGGTTAGGGCTGCAACTAACGATTATTTTAATAATCGATTAATCTGTTGATGAATCGGGAACAAAAAACAAGAAAAGCATTCATTTTTAACCCTTTATTCAAAAACAGAACT
Organism: Lepidarchus adonis; assembly: GCA_037576955.1. Taxonomy (NCBI): domain Eukaryota; kingdom Metazoa; phylum Chordata; class Actinopteri; order Characiformes; family Lepidarchidae; genus Lepidarchus; species Lepidarchus adonis. The sequence goes on from JBBIGC010036434.1 coordinate 10,106, forward strand.
AAAATATTTGGAAAGTGCACAAACATGTTTTCAGTCCAAATATTTGAAAAAAACCTTAAGATACATTCACTAGAAACGTGAAATAGCATAAAACATTTTCTTGTTTTCTGAAAAAACACCTCAAAATTAAGTGATGGTTTAAAACAAGCAAAATGATCTGCCAATGGGGTAAAAAAAAAAAAAAATCTTAGAGATATAATCTCAATCAGAAGTTTTAAGCATCACTTAATTTTCTCATGCCATTTTTCTTGTCTAATAATCTTGATTTTAGATGTTTTAGATATTTGGAAATGAGACAAAATTACTGACTATGAAAAGCTTTTTTGCAGTGTAGCTATACATGACAACAGATTGAAAAATGAACGGTTCATAAAAGGTGATTGAATAAAAATGTCTTTTTTAGTCGTGCAATGCAAAGTGCAAAGTAACTATACTCCCCTGCTTTACTACTTACAGCAGTTATTAATGCGCTAAAGCTAACTATGCTCCCCTGCTTTACTACTTACAGCAATTATTAATGCGCTAACGCTAACTATGCTCCCCTGCTTTACTACTTACAGCAGTTATTAACGAGCTAAAGCTAACTATACTCCCCTGCTTTACTACTTACAGCAGTTATTAACAAGCTAACGCTAACTTGTCATAATGAGTAAACACCAGCACCAACATTACGTTCCTCACTTCAGAACGGAACAGAAGTAGGTTCTGTAGTGACTCACCTGCTGTTCCTTTACCCTCACCCTCGACCTATTTTGCAGTTAACACATGTTTTCTGTTTCAAACGTCTCTGGGTCGCGCGACACAGAATCGATTATGAAATTCGGTGCCAACTCTTTTAGTAATGAATTTTCATCAATTCAATCGATTCGTTGTTGCAGCCCTAGATCAGGGCCATCCACACGCTCGTAATTGGTCAGAATTCAGAACTTCTGCAAAGCAGGTTCATCCTAGGATGAAGCACTAAGAGTCATTGTCTGAACATGTTCTTCAATGGTTGCCATAGTAACAGCAGATGGGCGTATGGGTTGGTAGTCCCAAGCCCATGCCATGAAATGGGTTTGATTTTCTTTAGTGTCCCAACATTTCTGACCACCAGTTTACAGTCAAGTGGGGCGTGGAGTTCCACATCAACCCTGAACTGATGTCTTCTCTACTGAGCTGCTTCTTCTCTACCTTTGGGAAATTTGTGGAAAGATCATCAGAAGAAGCTCTGAAGTTCTGCAGTTTGTCCGAACGACTAGCCTTTAGTTAGCAATCCGCTAATATTTCCTGAAACAGGAAACTAAGAATTAGAACGAGCGGTTGGGATTGACTGTATGAATGGATTCAAGAAGAATGGAAGATCTTTCCACAGACTTCCCAAACGTGGAGAAGAAGAAGCCCTGAAGTTCTGCAGTTTGTCCGAACGACTAGCCTTTAGTCGACTGGGGGAGGAGGGGCTATTACAGGACATTGGGCTCAACTGTGATCCTCACAACTTTCTGAAGATGTAGTGGACGTGGTCTTCAGGTCTTCAGCCTTTGCTTTGTGTAACGTTTATTAGCGGATGTGTCATGATCCAGAGTCAGTAGACACGCTCACTGGGTGGAGGCACAAACTGTTGCATACCCTCAGTACTAGAGCGTAACAGCAGTCAAGACCACCTGCCAAATAGTGAGCAGGACCCTCATTATCAGTCATAACATTAAGACCACCTGCCAAATAGTGAGCGTGTCCCTCATTATCAGTCATAACATTAAGACCACCTGCCAAATAGTGAGCGGGTCCCTCATTATCAGTCATAACATTAAGACCACCTGCCTAATAGTGAGCAGGTCCCTCATGATCAGCCATAACATTAAGACCACCTCCTGCTG
>JBBIGC010036454.1:0-11961 GCA_037576955.1 Lepidarchus adonis
TATAATATAATATAATATAATATAATATAATATAATATAATATAATATAATATAATATAATATAATATAATATATGCCACAGGTTGCGTATACACATACATTCGGGATACGTATAATTATTATCACTAACAAAATCATTTCTTTTATTATCATTATCATTATTGTAAACTTAACGAACGGTCTCCGCGTTTCTGATTGGCTCCCCAGCCACAGAAGCCACGCCCTTCACTATAAGTGCTGTGAAGGCTCACGCGCTGGGTATGTCTGCGTTTTTCGCCACTGAGAAAGTCTGTGAGAGGAACGGACTTTCCTTTCCACAGACAGTTTTCAGTGAAGTAAATATTAAAAATACACGCTAAAGGTTGGAGTACAGGTCGCGGATATAAAAAACACACGACGGCTGAGGGAGGAACGGCTGTGGAGTGCAGCAGCTGTCAGGAAAGTTAAAGTACACGGCGGCGGTGGTGAGTTGACATGAGCTGAGGTAAAATGACGTTGGTGGTTCTTCAGTTATGGAGTTTTTTGGGGGCAGAAATGTGATTTGTCACAACCAAAGCCATGAAAAAGGAAAACCGACCACAAACAGAGCCGTTTGGTGAGCTCCCCTCTTTCTGGTGGCTAGTCAGTCAGGTGGTGTCCTGTTCCATCTGCTCCATCTGTAGTCTGTAGTATCAAATACAGTGTTGAATATTTCAGCACAACTGCTGCCTGATGCTCCTCACACTTACACTGCTCAATTCTGGACCTACAGTCCACCTCCACCTGCAAGCTACTTTTAAAATGGCCAAGTCAAAATGATCTACCAACAGTATAAATGCTATTTAAAAACATTATATATATAATATAATGTATTATATGTTTTTTATATATAGCATTTTTACTGTTGGTAGATAATCTTAAAAGCAGCTTGCAGATGGAGGTGGAACAGTAAAAATGCTATAAAAAAATAAATTTTATATATATATATATATATATATAATACAGAGTATAATTTATATCTAAAGTATATATTGTTTACCTTGCATAGCAGCATGAACATGTATGGCTCAATGCAGTGTTGTACATTTTTGGCAGTTTTCTGAGACAGTGAATTTTGGGTTTTCTTATCTGAAAGTCATAATCATCAGAATTCCAAAAAAATGAAGTCTTGACATATTTCACTCTACGCGTAATGAATCTATATAATATATGGATTTCACTTTTTGATAACTTTTTCACAATATTCAAAGTTTTTGAGATGTAACAGAATTGTTCCCAATCACGATATGTAATTTCCATCATTTGTTACGTTTAACAATGAAAAGGAGCCAGAAGTGCCAAATAAAAAAAAATATCGCATTATATTTATTTATAACATTTATATAGCAGTATAAATGGTTTTAAATCAGTGTTTCTCAGGCTGCAGTACAGTAAGTTAACTTAATCAAAGCTAATGGTGCTGTCTTTTAAATAAAACAGCAAGTTCAACAGTGTTTTTAAAATTTTTGATATCACTATTTCATAAAATCATATTGTGGCCACGTTTTATCACAATAACGATAAATATCATCATATTGACCAGCTCTAACTGTATGTTCACTGTATTATACTGTCCTCACCTGGGGATGTGATCAGGAAGTTGGTGGATTAGGTTAGTGTAGGTCCATGATGCACATTTAAATCTTATTTCTGCTTCAGAGAATGGAGGAAATATATACCGTTCCCTACTTTAAAGTGTGTACATTTAATTAAAGTTTATGGATCTGTGTTGACAGTTGTACCCAGACTGAGACCTGGGTACTACAAAGTGCAGTTTTGATGTGATTGATAACAAGACATAATAATCGATGTAGAATTGTGAGGACACGTCCCTAGTGTTTACATGCATTTAGTGCATTGTAGTGCTGTTAAAATCTGTTTAAAATATTAAAAACACACACCAGGCTGTGGCCCAGGTTCATCATTGGCAGCTTATTAGCCAATGTCCCGGATTATTGTTTATTGTTTTGGCCGTCATAATAATCCACATAGGATCAAATGCTTAGGTCACTGGCTGGAGCTGGTTGGGGAATTACATGCAATAATCTGTCATCACTCTTTATTAAAGATTCTGTTTCTTGCATGACATCTCTTATGATGTTTACAGGCAATAACAGCGTAAGCTGAAACTTGCTTGGACGAAAGTCAAGAGATTCCCCTAGTGAAACAAGTTTCTTTAGCCAAACAAATTAAGGCTAAAGATGTAAACAGGGAATACTGCAAGAAATCATGCAAGAAAGGTCTTTAGGGAAATATTTGTAATTGGCAGACGAGAGGCAAGCACTAGGACTAACATAGTGCAAAATGCAGCAGCAATGCTTTTAACCCACACCAACAACACAGCTCACATTACATCGGCTTCCAGTACATTTTAGAATTTTAATTACAGACCCTGAAATATTTATCAGAACTTTTATTTAAGTACTCAGTCAGCAGATCTCTCAGATCCCAAAACTTACTAGTCTTCCCCCGTACAAGGCTCAACACCTGCGGCCATCTTGTCTTTCAGTCAGTTGCACCATAGTTATGGGAAAATACCAAATTCAATACAGCTGAAGAATTTTTTGTTTCAGCCGGCAAGTTTTGTTTTATTCTCTCTTGAATCTCTGCTTTGTCACAAGTAAAATTGCAATTCGACTGTTTTTTACATTGATTATTTTGGCAAATGATGCAAAAATTTCCGATACCTTAAAATTTGCAATGATGCAATTCGGTTCGATACTGGGGTCTGTTGTCAGTATGAAGTATGATGAAATTTCACACAAATATGCTACATTTCTATCAGCTCTCGCATGCAAACAAATTAAAATCTGTACATGTTATTATTTAAGGTCAAATACAGCGATGTAATCATAAACACAAACAACTTCTCAGTAAAAATAATTGCCCATGTTAAAATTAAGTAAAATTAATTGTGGAATGAACACAAATCAAGGTGTCGGGTCGATATATGCACTATTTTGGTTGATGCATAGGTACAGGTAGATTAATTGTTACACCTCTAGGGGTTATATAAATAAACATACTTACCTATTTTTCATGATAAATATAGATGGTATATTTTTGGGGGGACAAAGCATAATTTTTCATACACGCATGTATTTAGTGCAGTGCAGCGCTATTGAAATCACTGTATTTATAGAATTGGCATTACTATTTAGTCAAGTCAATGTTATTTTTACAATAGACATTTCATAAAATCACAATGTGGCCACAGTTTATCACGATAACGATAAATATCATTATATTGCCCAGCTCTAACTGTGTGTTCATTGTATTATAATGTCTTCACCTTCATCTGTGCTGTGATCGATTAGGTTAGTGTAGCTCCATGAGGCTCATTTAAATCTTATTTCTGCTTCAGTCACATATATACCTTTCCCTACTGTAAAGTGAATCCTCTGGATCTAACAGATTTAAACATGGCGTTTCTTTTTGTCTGTTCTAAATTGCCCAACCTCACAAAACATCTTGACGTGTTAAATTGTTTTTGCAATATCATCAACCCTTGCTGTAGGCATACTAGTCTTCAGTAATATTTGAGCTGTCCATTTTTAAAGCATTTGTTGTCATAATGTTCACTTTATTTAGGCCCAATTGTTATTACTTTATGAGACCCTTTACAGGGGTTTTCTAATGGCTTCAGCATTACGAGAATAAAAATCATTTGTGTTCATTATACATATACATTACTTTGACCTTGACTTTGACTTTAACTATTTTATTTTTTTAAATATGGCCCTGCTGTTTTTTTTTTTCATTTGTTTGATCTCAAAATGTAATGGAAAAATATTGATTGTGGCATATTGTTTATGGGAAAAAATGATATTATGATATTATATTTTTACTATATTGCCCACACCTAGTTACTGGTTGTACTAATATTAATGGGGTTTTTTTGGAGGAGCTTTCAAAAAGCTTTCAAATATAATTTTAAGACTTTTTCACAATACTGTATGTCTTTTTAAAGAACCACTGAACGGTCCTATCTCTACGTTTCATACTCTTTCTTCTTCCGCCGGTGGCCCGGACGCTGTTGGAGAACTTGCTGTTCCCCAGCCTGTGCTGCTGACTTATAAGGGCTGTTCTGAGTACTGGTGGAGAGCATGACAAAAATACACCAGCGCAGTGGCCTGACTGCCACGTCCAGTGTAGATCTGTCAGAGCGGGAGCAGCATTTGACCACAGGCGTGAGAGGAGGGTCACAGCAGCGTGCCGAGGGAACACTTTGGCTCTTCGGTGAAGGCAGCGATTAGAATATCAGTGGAAAGCCATAAGCTCTTGTGGGAGCGCTATATCTTTCCAAAGGGATAATAATGGATGAACCCACTCTCGCTCAATCATCTCTCAGTAATATCTGTACAGCAGAGGGGTTTCAAAGCTGAGCTGGTTTTCAGCTGTGCTAATCAAAGTAACTGACTCGTATACACCTTTTAAGTATAGGTTGTGAACTGAGTGGCCTTCTGTTCAGTGCATTGTGAGTACATTTAAGTTTTTGCCCTGCAGTGTGCACCACTAATCTGCTTTTGCAATACAGAAGAGCTTTAAGCAATACAACAACTAATTAATACTAAAATGTGAACAGGGATGGACTTGACAGGAAAGAACTGTACCACACTTCACAGATGAAAAGTGGATACAGAACGTTGCGTTATGTATTTCTGTCGCCGTTTGCAACCAGAACTGTTTAGGTACACCTCTTCAAAAATGATCGCCATGGCAGTGGAAACTTACTACTAACTCACACTACAGAAGTTTTTCACTGCTTGGTGTAGGAATTTCAACTGTGTAACTAGTATTAAACCTACTGAATATTTCTTCACTGTACACAGAATTATGCATGGAGGTAAAGATATCTTTTCTTGTGGTGTCAAATGTGGCTCTTTTATCCAAATTTGAAGGATTTTTTTTAACTCTGTAAAAATGATCATCAGCAAATGTGTAAATAAACTACTATAGTGTATAATAATGACAAATATATAAAACACACATCAAATAAGAGGGGCCAAAATCTTTGTTTTGTAAGATAAGATAATTAATTACAATCCAAACAGCAGTGTTATAATGATAATAATAATAATAATATTTTTTATTTGTATAGCACCTTTCTCATAACCAAGGTCACTTTACAGAGGAAACAGTTATCAAGTAGTAGCAAAAGAAAACACAACAGCAATAACAAAGAAACACAAACTGTAATGACAGAGAGACTGTTTACTAGTCTGTTTACTGTTTACTAGTCTGTTTACTGTTTACTAGTCTAAGTAGTTTTGCTATATCTGAACTACACAGACATTGTAAAGCTTGTCCAAAATCACTACACCAGTTTGGGTGGAGCCTGTGTTGGTGAACTCAGGGTGTGAAACTTTGCTCTTGGAGACCTGGTCTCTAGCACAGTTTGGTCGCTCCACTCCTCAAACACTCAGTACACCTGGAAAATTAACAGGTGAGTTTATTCCGAGGCGTCTGCACAAGGAAATCTCCCAGCTATGCTGGACTTCGGCCCTCCAGGACCACAGTCTGACACCCCTGGGTTAACTGGTGCAATTTTAAAAGCACATATATTACATACTCCACATTTTTTGAAGAAGAGCTTGATGTGGTGTGTAAAAATTTGCTTAAAGGAGTGAAGCACTTATCTTGACGCTCTCCCTCCATTCCACTTTGAGCAGAAAGGACTCCCAGTACTATGAGTACTTTACAAGTCTGTCAAGTTTGTACAATAAATTCAACCAAAAAAAAAACAGATTTTTAAGAGGAAACAAACTCAAGGTCAAAAAACTGTAGCTCTACATCAAAACTGACTTTTTTCTCCTTCATAACTTTTGACTAATTGAGTTGGGAGTGAGGAGGACGGACCGGATTAGAGAGGAGTACAGTGGCTCCTCGTGTTATGTCGCACTCTACATACATTGATTCGTGGTTATGACGCTGGCTGCCTTTTTAAAATTTTGCTATATGCTATATGAGGGAGACGGCATTGAGCCATTCGCTCTTTTTCGTTTGTGTTGCTTGTTTGGAAACTTCATTATGGCTCCCAAGCGTAAGACAGACTCTACAGTGAAGATCAAGAACTGTTTCACTTCATTACTGCTGTAGATGTGATTCACATGTTCCATTTTACCAGCGCTCTCGCCACGAATGAACTACGACTCCCAGAAAGCTAATCTTTTTTCTGCATATATTACCCACCTGTTTTCCTGCACCAGACACTACATAGACCACAATGCATTACTTCCCATGAAACACGCTACATCCCACAATAATCGTCTACGAGAGAGACTCGTGTTTGCTATAGGCTGCTACTCGTTCATGTTTAATAAACATATCTCATCGTTACATGAGTTCAGACTTACGGCAAAATTTGTTTAACATTGCGTTTGGAGGAACAGAACCCAACGTAACTCAAGGACCAGAGGATCTGCTCAGGTTGGACGAGCTGGAGACAAAGTCAGAGAAGCGTCAGTTTGGACGTGTGTGGAGGAGAGAGGCGTAGTATATTGGAAATAGGATGTTGAGGATGGAGCTTCCTGGCAGGAGGAGAAGACGAAGGCTGAAGAAAAGGTTTATGGATGTGGCGAGAGAGGACATTTGGGCGGTTGGTGTGAAGGAGGAAGATGCTGAGGACAGGAAGAAATGGAACTGGAGGATCTGCTGTGGAAAGAAGAGGATTACTACTGAATGATTGAAAATTGATCACCAGCGAATATCAATTCCCATTATTTTTTACCCCAAACCATGGACTATAAATCGTTCACACTAAACCAGAACTCAAACATTTAAACTGACATTCACATACACTTCACTCTATATATACTATACGTTCACAATTTGTCCATTAACTGTGTTTAGGCTCCTACAATCAGTGGGACAAAATATTGATCTGGAGATATATCGTCATCCTTGCTCACGGATTATGATGATCTATATACACCCTGTGATTCCCACCTCTAATCAGTACACAGCGATTTATAGCTGTACATAGACTGGACTCATAGCTTACAGTTGTGTGCATTTTGTGTTCTGGTGTCTACATTGCTCTGCAATTATACCTCAAGAACTTTAGTATATGGAGCTGTGTTTACTGAAAGAGTGCAGGTCATCCTAACAAAAAGTGTAACATGTAAAATAGTCTTATTTTAGGGTTTGCTTGTGCTCAAAGACATACTTCAGGTAAGTGACGTCTGGAACAGAACCACATTCAAATATCTGGTCTTCCCAATGGGGAATGAGTGCAAAAGCAGGAAGGAAGTTCTGTTAACCAGGAAGTGGCTTATCATTTTTCCCTTGGACTTTTATCAGCAGGAGAACAAGATGGAGTGGGTTATATACCAAAACGAGGTCTGGAGAGGATGTTGTAGATCTGCATTTTTCAGAGAAAGTTCTGAAATTGTTTAACTGGGTTGGGTTGATGTGTTATTATTTCACTAGCAAAGAGCTTGTTTTCTGAGTGAATGGGTTTCTATACTATGTTGTCTATGTCTATGTTGGTCTTAGAGTTACACACATACTTTAGTCCTAACCTGCTGTCGGCTGTTGTGCAGCTATATGATGACACCTTCCTGGAAGCTGAAATATGAAGCTTGGCTATTCTGAGCTGAGAGACCATGTGAAAAGTTAGACTGTCAGAACTGAGCACTAAGCCCCAAGACATGTTAAAGGTGAGTTTATACCTTAAAGGCGCCCTTTAGGAGTGAAAGAAAGTGACGTATCCGAACTGGGATTAGCTCAATATTAGTAACAGAGGGTGTGGTAGATGTTCATGGGTTATGCTAGGTTTAGTTGGTGGGGCGATGTTAGGCCTGTTGTGTAACTGTACTACCTACCTGCCTGCTGCTCATTCCAGACTGGAAATGTAGGAAAACATATTGCCTTTCATATTACATTTCTGAGTAGCTGAAGAGAATCTGAAAGGACTATGTAACACCACAGTTTTTACGCTTGTGCCAAAAGTATTGTTTATGTAATTGTTTATTTTAAATACTTATAATTAGTTGGGTTTTAATATATATATATATACAGTATATATCAGATAGTAGGGCCGTGTATTGCCAATTACCTCACAAAACAATACACGTCAAAATACAGGGGCAATTATCTAATGTGTATCAGGATACAGGGGCATCAATATAATACATATCACGATACAGGGGCAACAAAATGATACGATATCAGTACAATATCAAGATACAGGGGCCACTAAATAATATGCATCACGACACAGGGGCAACAATACGATACGATATCAGTACAATATCAAGATACAGGGGCCACTAAATAATATGCATCACGATACAGGGGTAACAATACGATACAATATCAATATGAGGGCAACGATATCGTACGTGTAATGATACTGGGGCAACAATACAATACATATCACCATACAGGGGTAAAAATATGATACAATATTAATACGACATCATGATACAGGGGCAACGATATAATATCTATCGCGATACATATCACAATACTGGGGCAACAATACGATATGATATCAATACGATATCAAGATACAGGGGCAACAATATGATACAATATACAATAAAATACATATGACGATACAGGGGCAACAATACAATACAATATCAATATGATATCAAAATACAGGGGCAACGATATCGTACAAATAATGATACTGGGGCAACAATACAATAGATATCACGATACAAGGGCAAAAATCCGATACAATGTCAATACGACATCACAATACTGGGGCAACAATACGATATGATATCAATCTGATATCAAGATACAGGGGCATCAATATGATACTATATACAATAAAATACATATGACGATACAGGGGCAACAATACAGATCACCAGATCAGGGGCAATGATATAAAGCTTCAGTGGGAGCTCTGTAATGCGTAGCTCGAAATTACAACCGTAACGGTCATGTGTTCACCACAGTTGCACTTCCATATAACCCCTGTCCCTTCTGAAGACAGCAGGAAGCTGTTCGTTGGGTTCCCTTTGGGAAGCCAAAGGGAGGTGCAGATGGTGCGCTGATGTGAAAGTTAAGGAAATGTCTGGCAAACATGGGTGTTGTCCAGTTTAACTGTCACTAGACCAGATCTCAGCAGAGGATGGTACTCTAGAGAAGCTATTATGGGCACTTACGGGTGTAAGCATGACCTACATTCCACCCTCATTAAGCCTTACGTATGAGGAGTCATGCTGTAAGTTTCAGAATGGAGGGAGTCGATGCAGCTGGGCAGTTGTAAAGAGTGGATTTGTTAGTGTTTTGGTAGACTGGCCTTATAAGGAAGAGCATTGTTTGGGTCTTCTTGGTTCCTACAACATGGCATCCAGAATTTATTGATTCATGGGCTTCTATTTGACTTTTTTTTGCAGCTTTGACAATTGAGAACTTTATCTTTCTTGTGTACATATCCACACAATCTCTGTAGTGAATAAACTGTGTTATTGTAGATGTGTTCTGCATTGAAGGTATACTTTCAAACATCATTCCACTCAAAACTTCTGCTTATTTAAGTCCCTTCTTCAACAAGCTGCATCTGGATCTATAAATACATTTATGTGACAGTCTGTAAGAAAGATCACACATTTTTTCATTCATTTTCAAACCGTTTATCCATTTCAGGTTTTGGGAAGCTGAAGCCAATCCCAACTGACTATGAGCACAAGATCGTGTTCGCTCTGGACAGGAGGCCCACTCGTCACAGGGCAACACTGAGACTGACACTCACACCTATGGGCTATTTTGAGTAGCTAATCTACCAAAACCACAAGCCTTTTGACAGAAAACAATGTTTTGTAATTCAGTATGTATTCCAGCTGGGCAATATGGTGATATTTATTATTATCAAGATAAGTTGTGTCATATGATATTCTGAGCAGGATTTCAGTACCTAAAACACTGTTGAACTGATCATTACTTGGTATTCTCGAGTTACATCAGGGTTTGGTTCCTCGGAGTGTGACGTAACTCGAATTTTGACATAAGTAGGAACTTGTGCATGTAATGATCCTGCAGAGGCTTTATTGAACAACATTGAAGAAGTGACTTGTGGCAAGACCACACTGACGGTGCCTTGGCACAGTGCACTATTAACCCCCCATCTCACCCACCAACACACATGAACTATTATTCAACACGAAGGGTGAATTTACTCTCCCCATGCATGTGCTCACCTCGTGGTGTTTGCATATTACCTTAAAGCATTTAGGTGTTCATTTGTATTCTACTACCGTGTATGACAGAAAATGTGCAAATTATTATAATTTTTTTTAAAGCCAACGACATTTTTTCCTAAGTGGAGTACGACGTAAGTCAGGAACGCACTGTAGTCTCACTTACTGTAATGTGATGTGAGAAACAATGAATTCCCATCATTTAAATAAATTGTTCTTTAACTATATATTTAATTCATGTATTTTTTTTTTTGTTTTGTTTTGTTTTGTTTCTCAAACGGCAGTACAATACATTCACTTAAGCTCTCTTTGAAATGTACTTATGATATGAACAAAATGCTCAGAAAATCATACTGTGGCCCCAGTTTATCACAATAACAATATAATCAGATTGCCCAACTCTACTTGGAGCGCCACCTTCATGACACGTTGGAGAGTTTAGGACACAAAAAATGCTTAAAAACAGCAGTCACTCATAATTTACAAATTAAACCTTGTTACATGCATCACAGGAAAGCTGGTTGTGGAAGTTTTGCAGAATTGGAATATCATTTATGCACAAACAGTGAAGAATCTGAATTTTCATCTCATTAAAGATTGTTTTGGAAATGCAAGACATTTCATTAAGGCTGCATAGTGTGTGAGGTGGGGACTTCTTTGATCATTTTGTTTTTCTCAGGTGTTCCTGGCACACAGCTCAGGCACTTGTCAGCATTCTTCCTTTCACGCTGAGAGAACTTGCCGTTTCAAATTCTCCCTTTTCCTTCCCCGGGCTCGTTTTCTGGGCCGCCGTGCACATGGCATTTTTGCGGAGTGATGTTTGTTTTGAAGCAGCGCTTTGGATTAAAGTTTACGGCTTGAAGTTGATGCTTTCCCCATGTTTCCCTGTGTGCCTCATTAGTGTTCTGTACTATTTTAACTACTTTATTAATAAGCATGTATTGTTCGTTTTTGTGACACATGCTGCCCAGCAATAGACGAAGCTTTCAGAAGAGCACACTCGAGGGTGTTTTGCTCAGATTACACTTTTTTCATTCTGTGAAGAAGACACCTTTCCTCAGGCAGTGCTTGCCTTTATCACATTTAACTCAACACATCCAAATGACAGGCCCAACCTGAAAGACACCTGAGCCATTTTTATAAAATATGATGTAAATATACAGGCTTCAGATGGTCCTACTTACATCTGTAGTCTTATTTCTGTCTTTGAGGTCACAGAGCTTGGTCCTAAGAATTTCATTCTGTGCCTCATGATACTGTCTTTAAAAAGATCATAAAGTACCACGAGTGAAAGATTGCTTGGTATGTTTTCCAGAGGAAGCTTCTCTGATTTGACTATATGCTGGCAGCAGATGAATTTCTACAGCAGGCAGTAGATTTCTAAATGACTATAAAATGGCATCTTGGCAAATGAAAACATCATAATGTAGATAATATCCAATATTTAGCATTTTGACTGTAATAGGAAAAGTATAGTAATGATGATTATAATAATAATAATTATTATTATTATTATTATTATTTGTAAAGTGCCTTTCCCAATATTTATAAGATTGTTCAACCATTTTCTATGCATTTTTACATCTGAGGTCATTTGCTTCCATCAGAGATATGGACCTGAAGGAAGTACAATGATCTGCCAGTATGAAATAACAGGAATATAATCATGACAAGCCTTAGATATATGGAGAGAGTTTAGTGTCGATATTCACAAATATAATTACAAGATTCACAAATATAATTACAAGATTCACAAATATAATTACAAGATTCACAAATATAA
>JBBIGC010036489.1:0-11959 GCA_037576955.1 Lepidarchus adonis
TGTGTGTGTGTGTGTGTGTGTGTGTGTGTGTGTGTGTGTGTGTGTGTGTGTGTGTGTGTGTGTGTGTGCGCACTGTTGTGATTGTGTGCTGCATTCACTGTGTAATCTATTAGATGTTTCTCACTTGTTGCAGATGTAAAGTTACTGATGATGCCTGATGTGCACGTGATGCTGCACAGCTTCAGGTTAATCATCCTCTAGTTGTTTCCAGTTTCTGGCCACAGGATCCAGTTGTCTGGGTGTTTTTTACTGTGGACTTTGGCCGAGGTGCTTAAACACTGCTGCTAACATGGTACCTGCCTGTACAATGCTCAAACACACACACACACCCAAATAATACCTACTCACTGGTGGTCCTGTGGTGATGGAGCTGGTAAAGTGGGCTTTGGGTGTAGGTGTGACTAATGAAGCGACTCATCAGTGTGTTCAGTCATGATATGGAATTTCATCCCTGGTGAACGTTACAGGGAAAGTTCTGCAGAACAGTTCTGCAGCTCTGCAGTGTTGGTGTGCGACTCGTGGATTCTCCTGGATTCTTCTGCTTGCTGTGTGAAGGAATAGGACGCATAAATAATACATGTCCTTATTTTTTCACTGTGTTGCCCATTTGAAGTGCTTTGGGAGTTACACGCTGTCATGTGTTAGGAGCTGCAAAGTTGTGGTGGCAGGTGATACACAGGGGGTTGCCACCATGTTTATCTGCCCTGTTTACTGAACAACGCTCTGTACATAGTTTAATGGTTTTTCCTCATGACATCTCTTTATAGAACCATTGGTCTTGCATAGCAACAAAATGGGGTCCGCTCATTACAAATCTTTTTTGCCCAAAGTGCAAGTATTTTACGGAATAATATGTCTTAAGATTAATTATTGAATATTAAGTCTGTAGCTAGAGGTCTGGAGTTTAAGGGGGTTTATGTTGAGCATGGTCATGGCTCTCAGCATCGCTACTAATGAACAGGTGTAGCACCGTGGATCTGAAGGACGTTTTAACACACGTCTGCACATTTCCATTTGTAATTTGGCAAGGATTTTTCCAAAGGTCGTTTCTTGCTTTTCCAGAAAAATGTTGATGCAACTGATTATGGAGAAATCCTCAAGATCTCCCTGAAGATGAAATTAATCAGATTGGAGATAAACACACTGAAGAATATTCCACTGCTAGGAGAGGGGATTCCTGTGGCGGCTTTGAGAGCTCATTTTGAGAGATTTGATTGGTGCCCCATCACTGACTAAACTCCCCTAACACCAAGCTTGAGCCCACACCTGACATGGAGTTTACTTCATAGGGATGCGTACCGCTCATTCTGCAGAGCTGGCTCAAGGTTAGATAGGCCCCGTCGATTCTCTCCGATTGATGGGGGGATGGGGGATGGGTGCTGGGCGTGTTCTGCATCAGAAATAAGGGATCCCTTTTTCTTTTCCTTTTTTTTATGCAAGAGAATAGCCCTCTCCAGAGCCCCCAGTGGAATGGGTCTCTGAAGTGTGATGTCATGGGATCCCTCTAGGCCTTTGTAAGGGGAAAGTTAAAGCTGTGATGAGTGTGGTCACAGAAACCGTGTTTTTCCAGCATCTCCTCACTTCCTTTCATGATGGCCCTTTGAGGGTTGTACACCGAGCTTCTGCACCTGCTTCAAAGCACACCTCTCAAGTCCTGCTCACGAGTTCTTCATATGATCTCCCCCAGACTGAGCACTGTTGATCTGCCAGTGCGTTTCTTGGACTGCCAGCAGAACAGAGCCATTGGCGATTAACCTTTTAGAAGCTGGTGAAAACAAAGCGTGTGCAAAATTTCATAGTTTCTTGAATTACCTTCGAGTCTGTTAACAAATATTCCCATATTATTGGTTGTTTCCCAATCACACCCACGCTGTATGCCTCCTCGACACAATACAACCAACCTGGGAGGGTGAAGGCTAGCATATACTTCCTTCAAGATCCAACTGCCAGTATTGCAACGTCATTGGACATTTCAGCACTCTTAAAGTGCACTGATATCTGCTGATTCTGCTAGATCATCTTCCAGACTCATGTACTGGCTAGTGTTATGTGATAGGAGATATGGAGGAACTTTGCTGGGTAGAGAGATCTACCCAGCAAAAGTGGTGCTGGTTATGCAATCTAGGTCTCAGGTAGCATCACCAGGGATTAGGCTAGGAAATATAGGCCTAAATTTTGATAAATAAAAGAAGGTAGTTGAATTTCTACATAGAAAAGAAAGATGGAAAGTAACCAAAGTCTTATTGGCTTTGTGGTAGCGTTTCAGTACTTTTTACACAACTTGCTGTTCTCTAAAAAGGATCTTCTCTAACAGGTGTTTGATCCATAATTTGACCAATTGTCCAGGTTCCACCACAACATTCCCCCTCATCATACTGTTCACATTTTAACATCATGTGACCAAAACGACACCTAACAATTGATCAACAGTACGTCACCATTGACGAGGTCTCATCATTAGAGAATGGCTGCTAGAGACTGGGGAACTTGGAATGGAGTGGCTGCACTTTCTCCAGACTTGAATCCTATAGAAAACCAATGGGATCAGCTGAGCCGCCGTGTAGAGGCTCATAACTCTGTTCCCCAGAACCTCAATGACCTGAGGGCCGCCCTTCGAGAAGAGTGGGATGCTGTGACTCAGCAGCAATAAGTCGACTTGTGAACAACATGAAGTTGTAACTAATGCGCAAGGGCACATGACACATTATTGAGATTTTTTTGTGGTTTACTCCCCACTGTTTTTGGCTTTTGTTTCAATGACTGTTTGAGATGAAGAAATCAGCATTGCATGCCTCTACGTATCAATGTAGTGTGAACTTTTTACATTTGCCATAAATTCCACCCAAAAGCCAAATATGCCAAAATAGTTGTGAGTAGTGTTTATATGAAAAATCATTTGGGTTTGCAATGACAGTGAAAAAGTTTGGAAGTAACAAAACTGTTAATACAGAAAAAGAGTCAAATCTTGGCAATCATTTTAAAATAAGGGTGTGGCCTGAACAAAACCTCATTAGAAAATACCTATAAATTAATTTTAAAATAATAAATAAACATAGACATGTTGAGAACATTTGACCATTCTTTTTCTGTGGCTGGGTCTGACAAAATTTAAATGGTAGTTTATTCATTACAAATATAAAAATTGCTTTATAAATTCACGTTTTTGGCAGTCATTTTATTGACAGTTTTATTGTCATTTGTAAAGCTGTGTAACTAAATCAAATATTGTTAAATTAAGGAATAAAACCAATGCCCATGATGTTATTGCTTTGTTGCTGGTGGTGGTGGTGATTCACATTGGTGCTGTGGGGTTTTGGGAAGAAGCCTGAGCTAGGGAGGGGAGGTACTTGGTCTCCTTATGGAGTACTTTAAGGGGGTGCATGCTTTAACCAGTGATGTTTGGTAGTTAGGGCACCCAAAGAAACAGTTTCATTAGGATGCACCACCCACTAGTCTTTGAACGTGCTGCTGTACTGGTTGGGTTTAGGCTACAAAATGCATAATGTCATACAATCTGTTCAAGGCCATGTTGGAGGAGTGTGTTCAGCGTAATGATCATTTAATCACCAGTGAATGATGTTATGAAATTGCATTGCTTTCTGGAAGAAGCTTATGAACCCAGTGACTAATTCAGTGGGAGTTCTGTTGAAATTTTGAATATTCCACTTTCTCCCCTTCCATTTGTTTGATCAGGGTCCACCATTGGCAGGCAGATGTTTCCAGACTAGGACTAATGACCCACGTCCACTTGATGTAGTACCCTCCATGGTGAAGGTTGTGGGTCTCCTAGTGTCAAAGAGATTGCGAGTTTCTGTCGAAGCCTGATATCTGCCGGCAGCTGTCCATGGTGCTGAAGTGTATTACTGTGTGTATGTGAGACTGGCTGACCCCTGTGGGCATCTCCTTAAGTGCTATCTCTCTGCAGGATGCTGACTGTTCCCTTCCTGTCTCCGTCAGTTGACAAATGTGTTGTACAAACTGCATCTTAAACAGCACTCCTTCATATTCATGTCCCCTGACTCCATCACTGAGAGAGAGAGAGGGGGAGAGGGAGAGAAAGAGAGGGATAGAGAGAGGATAGAAGTTGATGACATCTACATATCAAAGAGATGAACCTGAATCAGCATCACTTTCAGAGATTATAAAGCATGTACTGTACTATTGTCCCATTAGCTGAGTCATAGTGACACCTACATATAGAAAAGTTTAGAAGTAAGGACAAAAATCTGTTAACACAGATGGGGAAAAGACTCTACCTTGTAATTATGTAAAGATTATGTAAATAGTAGTTGTCATTTTTCATTACAAAAAAAACTTCAAAATGACAAATATTGAGAGACAGGATTTTATGTTGTCATTTGTGTAGCTGTTTAATTAAATTACATTTGAAGCAAAATGTAAAAAAGGATTAAAACAGAAGTAAAAAATACAGAGAGATTGGGGGTTGTCTTAATGGCAACAATGGGAAAGAAAACAGAAAAGAATTGGTTGATCCCTGTTCATTCTGAATACAATACACAAAAGTAATGGTTATGAACGGCAAGGAACAATTCTGGACTTATTAGGGAATATGATAGGGATCCTATCCCCACCACTCCATCAATAAAACATCTGAAATGTCAGAGAAAGATACCGGTGACAAAAGCATGTTCAACATCAGCAACAGTAAAGCAGCACAAATCGAGTTGTTTGCCGATGACGTTGTTTACGGATCTGATTTTGAAGAATTTTAAGTCTGTGTGTTGCTTTTCAAACTGTTTGTTGCTGCAGTAAACAGCACATTTAAATTAAACTAATCGTTTGGGGATGTCGTCTTCGTGCACTGAATTATACTTTCAGTGAATGTGTTTACATGTTTCAGATGCAGCCCTATTTAAGCAACCGCACCCAATACCAGGTTTGTAAAAGTGATGTTATCCGCGGCCTATTGTTGGGGAAATACGGTATATAACACTTCCTCTGTTTTGGATGTTTAAAATGTTGGCCAGCTCACTGAGAGACTGGATTTTATTCCCAGTGATGTTACAGCTGTTTGTGACTGGCATTTCAAGAATGCACAGGTGTATACAATGTCCCTCTTCCCTTGCCATCATGGCGAGCTGTTAGCTGACGTATCAAATTTGATGGTTAGTTCTCCTCCAAGTGAGCAGAACCTTTCAACAAAAAATGCTGTTCTGAATTCATCTACCAAACGAGGAAGTGAGAAAACAAATAAGTGCAAGAGTGAGCGCGTGGGCTGGGTATCCAACCTAGTCAATGCACCCACCACAATCACCTCGCTGGCTGCCTGCAGTCACTCCCAACTCTCAGTCAAGAGGTGAGGACTGTGTGTGTGTGCACAAAGGCTTGTAATGTATATCTTATTCTGCCCTCCTCCAAGATTAATTGTGACCTCCTGTCAGCACTGCTCGTCAGGATGCGTGAGCACAACCTCTGTGATATCGCTGCTGATAAAGACCATGTTTGCCTCTCGCCTGCTCTCCCTCTGTCCTTCTACCAAAGCCACTGGAACCTGGGTTTTTTTTTCTTTTAACCAGCTAATCTCATTCACCTCTTACTTCTTACTTTCTTACTCCCTTTCTTTAGAAGTAAATAAACCATTAGCCGCTAACTAGGTGACTCTGCTGGAGTTTGTACAAGCGCGTTACAACTGATGACGATTCATTGGCTGTTCTGTATGTCAATCAACTCCAAACGCCACAGTGGGGATGGATGATTGACTCCATCTGTACTGCAGTGTTTTCTGGTTCACTTGAGTTTACTGGTCTCACGTGCACGGTACTTTCTTTTTATTTTGTGTCACGGCTCCGTGATCGACTAGCAATGCCTTCGGGACCAACCGGTAACTCGCGATCGACGTATTGGGCACCGCTGATCTAGGAAAATTAACTGTCCATGCACTTCAGCAAACTCACCTGCCAATAAAGGCTTTAAGAAACTCAACTGCTCAATGGTTTTCAAGCATGGCAAGAGTCGGTACGATACAGAAAATTCAATTGCCTATGCAATCTTCTAAAGGCTTGTTTGCAACTGTCTTCAAGTCTGTAAGAATCTTAACTGCCTGCATGACTTTTAAAAAATTCAGTTGGTTAAATAACCAGCACAAGCTTCACAAAATTAAATTGTCCACATTGTTTTTGAGAAATTCCAGTGATGTGAAACGTTGAGGGCAGTTGAGTGGTCTTGAGCTTTGAGTCTTGCTAAATGGTCTGCATTTCATATTTCTCCAGGTGGACAGATAACTGGCTTTCAAGCAGAACTGGGCACAAACACACTGTAACAAGACTCTTGGGTGTAGGATTCAGGTAAAAACTCTCCAGTCTGAGTTTTAGGTGATCATTTCACACTGGAGAGTTCAGTGCAGTCGCTTGGAGGAAGAATGAGCTGAGCTTGTCTTTCTGGATAGGTTTTCTTGAAGTAAGGAAACGTAGCTAGAAATAAACTTAGAAATCTCACATACCCGTCTCATAAGTAGGAGATCAGATTTATAGCCCTATGGCAATAATGGAGCTTCTCCTGCTCTGAGATAATGCCTCTCAAATCTCAGGGAATATCGAGCCATAAATCTTCAGCAGTAACTCCAGGGAAAAACCATGACAACATCATTTCACAGCTGTACATTCAGAAGCAACATATCCTGCTTGTTTTCCCTGTGGTAGAGTTAGAAGAAAGAGAGAGCAAGGACCTGTTTTAATTTGGAGTGGAACTGCACCTGTGTTTATCTTCTATCCACTTGTTTCCTACCTTCTCTCCCTTTCTCTTTTCAACTGGTAATGGTAATTAGGTAATTAGGTAATTAGATGTTCAACCGTTAGAAATCTATGTTTATTACTGTCATAATAACTTGCAATGGAATTTTAATGTAACCGCATTATTGCGAAGTTAATTACCAGTGGTGACATGACTTGATATAATTTGGAGGACTGGGGACTTGACCTTGTCTCAAATAGAAATTCCTCAGACTTCCGGCTTGGATAATCATCAAGGGAAAAGATAGAGACCGACACTAGGGTTTAATGCTCGAATTAGACAACGGCCTATCGCTTTATTAAAGCTCTTAAAAGAACTGTGCCCCCACTAGCACGTAGCACATATAAAGCTTTCAGACCTCAGAACCCCAACGCTGTGAATGGCAATAAGCTCAATGGCGGTGAGCCCAGCCATCTACCCTCAAACCCACACAAAACTACACAAAATAACCCAAATACGTCCCATACACATTCATAAACACACAAACCCAAATAAACACAATACAATTACGCCACAAACGAACTCCCAGCGGGCCGTGCGGCATAAACACGCCCTCCCTAAAACTCAGCTCTGCCACAATATGGAGGGCCAATTGCCATTCCTTACAGATGTTCATTTCATATGCAGTCACATTATTCTTTCTGTAAAATATTGCATGTCATAATTATTTTGATCAATTATCTGAGATGCTTTTCTTGACCGTGGTTTTGGAAGGTGCTGGAGCCTTTCCTATCACTTGAAAGAAAAAAAAGACACCAATTAAGTCAAGCAAGAGGAAAACTCCCTAAGCTGGAAGAAGGAACCTTGAGAGGAACCATGACTCAGGAACCCATCCTCTGCTGGTCAACACTGAACCGCAAAAATACAGAAGAAGAATCGTATGAGCATGAAATGGCCTGGATTACCTCACATCGGTGTGAGATGACAGTACTTCGTCACGTTTGAAAGGCAATAAGTACAATAACTTAGATGCTTATTTACCAACATGTTCTTTTTAAAGAGCATAAGACCTCAGATCTCGAGTTGTCAAGTGTCACTTCTGTCAAGTTGCATTAAAATATTTTGCATATTTTGACAACCTCAATTCGGCATTATTCAATGTGCAAAAATGCCAAAGAAAATATAAATTATGACATTTCTTGCTGCAAAACTTTCTCAAATTTAAACTAAAACTAAAATATCTCCTCCTCTACAGTACATACCAACACTAATTTGAATTCAAAGTTTTCCTCAATTTTTCCTCTTGTTTCAATGAAAAAACACATGTATGGTTAATGCAGCTGTAATATGCTCACGTTATCTGTCATATTAGACATCTGTCCATCTGTATGTCTGTCTATAATGTCAAATCACAAATCACAGGCTGTCTGCAATCTTGCACCCATATCAGGTCAAACACAGTCATGAAGCAGCTGATCAAAGCAGGACAGAGGTGTGACAGATGCTGAAATTAGACCCAGAAAGCTCAACCAGGCCAAATAGAGCTGGAAATGGTGTGTGTGGCTGTAACAGCGGCTCACTGTGCAGGGAAGCTGGACTATGGGGCACTTCACAACTCCAGAGGGACTAAGTGCACGGCAAACACCTGCATAAAAAAGATAATAGCACACAGCTAATGATATCCACCAGGGACCGGCTTTAGGAAAGTCCACATGAAACTGCTGGTGCTGCTGGTAAAATCCATTGGAGCAGGAACCAATGGGATTGTAGACACTAGACAGACTCTAAGTACTGCAACGACAGTGATGCAGTTTTTGTAGTTTTGGATCTACATGATGAAGAGCAGAGGTCCCCAACCTTTTTAGCCACGGATGGTTTAATGTCAGATAATATTTTCACTGACCGACATTTACGGTGTCGCGGATAAAATCAACAAAATAAAATGATACTACAACACAAAAACTGTGGTATTGTGTAAATATAATAATAAAGGCGAATCCACTGTGTAATTATGTAACTTTATTAGCAGCGTCTTTCTGAAATGCGCTAACAACGATCAGAGTAACGTCCTCCTCTTCTGCCCCTCACGCGCTCTGGTTGCTATGGTAACGCGTAAACGTTCAGAATAAGTTTTCAGTGCTGTTGTGGTGATCTCAGGGTTTTCTGCCAAGTTGGCAAAGTTGAGTCTCTAACACACTTAGATGCTATGGATTGAGGTCGTATTTTTAAAAAATGTTGTATTTTTTGTCCCGCTGGGTACCCCTAGTAAAGAATTTTTTGGAGGAACTGACCCTTCATCCTCTGGTTGACCCTGGTTTGGTACGGTGATTAACAATTAATGGTAGATAGTTGTAGTTGAATGGGGGCAGCACATACAGACGCTAATGGGAGGCACCAGTGAATGAGTAACAGGTGAGCTGGGGACCCAGGTGCTGGGACAGGTGAGATACAGGGGAGGGATCTGAGTGGATGGGCAGCATGGTCCCTGTTAGCAGCTACTATAATGAAGAAGCTTAAGTCATTCGATGCCACGACAATGCACCACTAATTAGAAATATATACAAGCATTTTATATTAATTCTCACATATTGCTCACTGAAACATTGGGGAAAGTGCAGATTCTGAACATTTAATACCACGTTAATGTCAAAAATGGACTATTTTTGCCATTTTTACACCAAAAAAGTGTAAAAGCAGTCCTGAGAACATCCATACAGAACGTAAACTAGATGTCAATCATTTTGGAGCCACATTTAAGTACAATAAAACTACAATAATCTGAGAAAAACAGACTCTTAGGGGTTAAAGTCACTCAGAGTCTGAGCAGACAACAGCTGAAGGAAAGAAATGAGGCAGATAGGCTTCACTGCTGCTAGGCATACTAATCACCTCCGCCTTGTTAGTCTGACTGTGTTTACACACACTGTTATCCAAACCCAGGGATTTCATTAAGACCGCCACTCAGCCAAAGTGTTGCACTGTTTATTTGAAAGTGTGTTGGAGATAGCAAAACACTTAACACCTCCTCCGTGCTGTGGAGGAGGTGTTTATCTCAGCTGAACGTGAGCTATGATCTTAATATGGGGCTTTGCACAAAATGAAGCCGTGGATTGATCGTAGGTTTGCTCAATCAAACGGGGAAAACTGTTTATCAAACTTTCCAAATCACAAGGCTTTTTAGTTGATCTGATGAAATGTTGGTGTAATGTCATTTATGAGATACCAGTAACTTGTCTGATGTCTTACTTCTGGTTGAAGTTCTGGTTGGTACCACCAACCAGATCATCCATCATTGAGGCCTCCTGTTCACCGAGCCTAGACTAGTTCAGCTACCATGTGCCATCTCCATGTTCTTCATACGCTTCATATATATATGCTGGATATGTTGATATCATATGATGCCACCGATATAACCACAATGTCGACCAGAGGAGGACTGGTTCCTCCCAAAGTTTCTTCCTCAGCTTTAGGGAGTTTTTCCTCCTTTCTGTTGAGAGGCTCAGACCTGGATTCTGTAAAGCTGCTTTGAAATATAAAAATAAAAAGAGTAAAGTTACATATTTGGCTTTGTTGTAACATTATCATTTTTCCAGGTGGACGTTGGTGAACGATGTTGCAGGGCTGGATGAGTTTACATGAATAGTTTTTAGCAGAATGATTAGGTTAGTTAGAAAAACGACTGCACTGGCTTCGGGAAAAGGCTGTAACACCAGTGAAAATCTACCACTGTCTCCAGTTTATTACTGCCCTCTGGAAATGAAGACAGCAAACAGAAAGGGAGTAGAAAACGTTTTAATGTCACGTTAATCTCACTGAGGATCACACAAAAATGAGTTTCTTGGCAACCGTGGTCTCCAAGATGACTGTATTAGTTATATAACTATCTCGTAAGCTTCGTCAGTCTCTCACACTCTTCACTGTTGAGCTTATAACGCTGGATGTGTCACTTGTATCCATGTTTTCTGATTACTTAACTCCTAAAGATCCAGATTATTTTGTATTCTTTGGATATGTATTTAATTTATAAAAAATTGTTTAAAGTAAAATTTTAATTCTGCACCATTACATAGTTATTACACCTTTATTAACAAATAGTTTACGTTAACATTTTATTAAATAATGTCTAACGAACTGACTTAAAATGGTTGTAAAATGAATTGTCAGGTCGAGAGAAAATTACTTAACAGTGTAGATAAACAGAAAGAAATTTGACTTTTATCATTTTACTATATTAGTTCATATCAAAATTCTTCAAATATTCCTTAAAATCTTTAGGAAATCCATCTCGGGTGGAGCCACAAACACCCTTGGCCAGGAATCCTAGAGAGCATGAGTGGTTTCACTCTCTCCACCTTCTGCTCCATCTCTATGTCACAGCATATTAGCAACAGTTTAAAAGATGTAGGCAGAGCTTTGCATGAGGTGGAGGAAGCAAGCGCTCACCTTCCCTCGTCCAGTGCTGATTATATTGTTTGATTGAGGGAATACTAGCTACAGGGTGGAACTGTAGTTGACTAAATTAGTAACATTTCTAGCACGTAAGTGGCTTTCCCTCCACTGTGTGCTTCTCATGTGAGGGGCTTTTATACCTGATCATTCGCGAGCCCACTCCTATACAAACTGATCGCTCAATGGAAACATCTTTGCCTTTTGTACTTAGGATTGCGAGTCTGAGCCTCTGTTTGGCGAGTTGGCATCCTTTTTGTTTGCCCCTGCACGTGGGTATTCTTCTGATAACCCCGGTGGAACAGAAGTGGTGGTCAAGAATTCTGCTGCTGATCCACTGACCCAATGGGGTTTCTATTTTTATTTCAATTTATTTTGCAGATTCTAAGTGGAGTTAACTTTTTTTTTAAACGCATTTTCAAAACTGATGCCATAGGGGAACAGTTGGACACCTAGTCCCACCAACCAGTGTTTAAAGCATCGGGAATGAGGTGAGAAAGAGAAAAGCTCCACTGTTTCTGTAAATTACATAGAGGATGGAGAAAATGCAGATGAACTGCAGGAAACTCACTGTTAATATTTGAGAAGATTGAGAAGATACTCCAGTTAATACACACACTTACGTACGTAACCTGCAAGTTCAGGCAATTCTCTCAGTGACGATGAGAAGTCCTTCACACGTCCATTCACACACTCATACACCTGCTACCTGCTTAAGAACATCCATATATTCACCTGCCTTCTACCTCCTATACCAGTCTGCCTTCTACTCTCCTATACCAGTCTGCCTTCTACTCTCCTATACCAGTCTGCCTTCTACTCT